>PVKU01007706.1:0-82829 GCA_004027475.1 Anoura caudifer | reverse complement strand
AGCTCCATCCAATACTCCTACTCTCAGAGCTTTATTTCCGTAAAAGGCAGAGATAATGTGGGCTGGGTATTCTTTCCCTACACATAATTCATTTAAGTCAGAAATGTTCTCCAATGGCCTCTTTTTTCACCGCTCTCCAAGTTTACGTGCACGGTGATCCAAGAAGATGTAAATTGCCGCTGGGAGAAGGGGGCAGGATGCTCCGTCCCAGGACACAAACACCGAGATTTCATTTTCCTGATACTTTTATTTTGCTGCTAATAAAATTGGGTGGTTAAACCTCCATGGTGGAGCATGAATATAACACCAGAGTTAAGCTTTAACACCAGCAAAAACTCTATTAAAATGTTGCCCCAGAGACTGTAAATTTGAATTCTGGCTCCGCTGGTCAGGCCGGGTGTGGAAAGTAAGGGGAGGAAGTTCCTAAGTCTTGCTGAACAGGCCACACACAAAGATTTTTTTTTTTTTTTCCTTTAAGACTAATTTCCTTATGGAGAAGAAAAATATAAAGGGGTAAGGAAGGCCTTAAAAGGCGGAGCTGACTTAGGAGGAGAAATGAGTTGGGTGGGAAAAGTGCAGCCCGCTAGCCGGGCCCTGGAGGGTCGGCGCCCACAGGGAGAGCAGACCCGAGTGGGAAGAGAGGCTACGCTGCGTGGGATCCGGTGGAAGGTGTTTCACCGGAAAAGCTGCTTTCGGCGAGACGAAAGCCATCGGTTTCGGCAACAAACGCCCTTTTACACCGGCTTGACCTGCAGGCTGGCCCAGCAGGTTCTGGAACCATCTCTACCGTAGACAGCCACCAACCATCCGAGCCCGTCTCCTGGTCCTCGAAGTGCCAATCGCAGTCAAGCGGATGGACAGGACCCCGACTGCAGGAAGCGTACAGTTGTCCACATGCTCGGGGACCCCCTGGCGCACCTCGGAGACAGAGTGAAAGTGTCCAATGCAGGTGTTCGCCCATTGTTAGGGCTAGAAATGTCCTTTAAGAATGGACTAGGGAAAGACTTTTACTCCCTGGCTGGTATGGCTCCGTTGGCTGGAGCGTCAGCCTGTAGACCGAAAGGTCACAGGTTCAATTCCCCGTCAGGGTGCATGCATACCGAGGTTGCGGGTTCAGTCCCCGGTTGGGGCATGTACAACAAAGCAGGTGATGAGAACAATGTCCTTAAATGGCGGGCAGGGGGGCGGAGGGGAGGAAGCCATTTACTTACACTCATCAGCAATGAGTTAGAAACTTCCTTTGGAAAAATAACATGTGAGCTACGAACAAAGTGTGGAGAATTCTGAGGATAAACAACAAAGACATTTTTAATAGAGTAGGCTTGCATTTTATACTGCATAAGCATTAGCATGAAAGGTAGTAATAGCCCTGGCTGGTGTAGCTCAGTGGATTGAGCACGGGCCTGTGAACCAAAGGATCGTGGTTCGATTCCCAGTCAGGGCACATGCCTGGATTGCAGGCTAGTCCCCAGCAGGGGATGCACGAGAGGCAACCACACATTGATATTTCTCTCCCTTTCTCCTTCCCCTCTAAAGATAAAATAAATAAAGTCTTTTAAAAAATTTTTTAAAAAGAAAAGTAGTAACAGCAACAATAAAAAAAAAAACCTTTTTTTTCTAAACCCTTTTTTCTAACCTTTTCACCAAAGGTTCTGGTGAAAAACTTAAAGCGACGCTGTAACCAGCTGAGAACTGATAGCCTACCAGCGAGCGGGACCCCACTAGAAGCGGCGTCGGCAGCCAGCTTACCCCACGGCTCGGGTCTCCGAGCAGAAGCCCCAGCAATACCCATGCGGCAGCATGCTCACCAAACATGTCCCTGACACCGTCGGCGAAGTTAGCCAGGATGTGTTTAAGAAACGAATATTTGAGGATTAGGAGCAGGTCGTAGAAATGAAATGGAGGCTAAGCTGACAAATCTATCAGAAATAAGATCAACAACTTAAAATTTAAGCCAATCTTGAGCACATATTTGAACTTGGATATGCAGAAGTGGTACACAAGTCCCCGAGGTTCACCGATACACTCGGCGGATCAACGGCCCTGTAGACAGTTAAATTGCTCGGAAAGCCGGGGAATTCACCGAACGTGAATTTCCCGCTGGATGCTGGCCTCCAGGAAGGCAGAAGTGCCGCCCCTTGAAGCACCTGCAAGGTAAGAGCTGCCTGCAAACTCTTTGCACGACTCATTTTTTTTTCATTTCACAAAGTGGCTGAAGGGTTCTCATCGACATAAACCGGGACGCAGGACCCTCTCCCTTGCACAGACATCACCGGGGTCCAAGTTGTACAAAACTATTTACAAACACTGAAGCACACAACAGCCGCCCGGACAGGTGTGCCACAAGGACCCAGTCTGCCCATCCCCCACCTCCCGGCCCGTGATTCATGAGCAACTCCGGTTTGAGCACGCTAACACGGAAGAGGCATCACGCTCGGAAGGACGTCCCGCTAACGCATCACCTATTACGGATGAAAATGGTAGCAGCCCTGCCAAGTTCGCTAGAGCAGATGGGCTGGAAGCAACGAGGGCCGGAGGATGTACCCTTCCTCAGACATTTAGAGAGTGTTTAGCTCATAACCTCAATATTTATTTTATTGATCAAAAGAAATGTTAACTTCGTCTGCTGTTGACAGATAATTTATCACAAATGTTTTAAATAAGAGAATATTTCAGAGCTGCGGTGGCTTGGGAAATTAGGCAGTCGCCTTCGGGCCTGAGCTGCCCCCACGGAGGGCGGACCGGCCCCCAAGCCTAGGGAAGGGAGAGCTCGGGGAGACGCGTGCCCCCACCACTCCCCTGCCCAAGGAAAGGGGGCGTCCAAAGAACAAGACCCTTCTTTCTGAAGACTGCCCCTCCAGGACCAGACGTGCAAGGACTGGACCTGTGTCCCCCCGGAGCCCTCAGTCAGAGCAAACCGTTCCGTCTTTTCTCTCTCCTTCAGCAGGGGCCCCCACTCCCCACAAACCGGGTCCTTCTCCCTGGACGTTGTCACCGTCCCTCTGTCCCCACAGCACTGCCCAGCTTCTCACAGGGCCACAGACCCCACGGTCCCAAACATTCCAGCCCCACACTGTGCACACCTGACAGCACCCAGCAGCAGTCTGCTTCCCCTACAATCGTAAAGTCTCCCCATGTGCGCTCATAACGCCACCCCTGGACATGCAGGTGAGTGAGACGGGAGGTCGCCTCCTGGGGCTCCCTTTCCTCCTGCACGGGAAGCTACGTGATGTTCTGGAACGTTCCTTCTGGCCTGAGAGTCCTGGGAAGCGAGCGGTGTTTAACATTCACATCCATCCCTTTCCGGTGCATGAGCGCACGGCACCCCTTTTGAAAGATGAGGAGACCCGAGCACCATCCAGCCAGCCC
Organism: Anoura caudifer; assembly: GCA_004027475.1. NCBI lineage: Eukaryota > Metazoa > Chordata > Mammalia > Chiroptera > Phyllostomidae > Anoura > Anoura caudifer. The sequence goes on along the minus strand of PVKU01007706.1, from coordinate 79,460 downwards.
CAGAGGGCTCACTGGTGTGTACCGTGCCCTCGGACCGTGCCGTGGTCAGCCCACGGTCACCCATGCGGCTGCACGCAGGCTCCGAAAGGCCTCCTCGCTCTTCCCACTGCAGCGGCGTCACAGGAACCCCTTTCCTGGGGGGTCTTCCCTTGATGGAACTGTGGACACTTCGCAGGGGTGTGTGGGACCTGGGGAGCCCATTGCCCCTGCCAGGCCAGCACGAGGTGGGCAGTGTGCTTGCCTCAGCCTCGGGCCTCGGCCTGACCCGCCTCGGCCTGACCCACCACGGCCAGCACTGACCCAGGAGCTAGCCCTGCTCGGCAAACCCGCCAGCTCACCAACGAGCCATCCAGCAGGAAAGGGAGGCTCCGGTTCCTTCATGGTCTGTGCTATGGGAGGGGGGACAAGACCCTCGACCCTTTGTTGGGACTTTGCTGAGAGAGGGACCCCCTTCCCAGGACCACCCTACCCGAGAAGGTACTCAGGAGACCCCGTGAGCCACAGTCCCTGCCCCTCCAGAAGGACCTGAAGGGGTGGTTCCCTGGGGTCTGGGTGCTCCTCCAGGCCCAGGGCTGACCAAGCCCTTGCGATTCGCCAAGGAGGCCCAGCAGGGTGGAACTGCATCTGGACCCAGAGTCCGGGCACCCCAGGTCCGGGCACCATGCCGCACACATGCGCCTGAGTCAGCCCGCCACGGCTGCCGGGCGTCTCGGAACCTCAGGGCTGGCTCTCTCCTCGACATGCCCGTGGCCGCCTTCTCCCGGGGTCCTCACGTGGTCCTGCCCGTGTCTGCATTCTGATCAGATCTTCCTGTGAGGACACCAGTCACACCGGTCTCGGGCCACCCCAATGACCTAATTTCACCGTAACCGCGTCTTCACAGACACTCCCTCCAAAGGCAGTCAGGTTCGAGGCCCTGCCGGGACCTCGGCAGGTGACTTTGGGGCCATGCGGTCCAGCCCATCGCCCATGTGGACCTGGCTTCCTGACCCCTCCCCTCCATCACCACGCCGGCTTCTCTCGGCTGGAAACCACACCTGCCCAGAAATGACCAGTGACAGCGTCCCAGCTACAGGAGGAGTTAGAGGGAACCCTGTCCCCAACGAACTCGGTGACCCGGTGGCGTGTTTCATGGCACCAAGACCTCGCCCAGACACGGGAGCCTCGGACCCCGCAGCCCGCTCAGCGCGGAGGCTGGGAAGGGATCAAGTCACGCACGCAGATTGGTCAGCGAGCTGACGAGAGGCAGAGTCAGGTGTCCAAGGTCGCGCCACCGATTAGGGCCCCGGTCCTGCACGGTGGGGAACATCCTCCTTCCACCGCCCCTCGGGGCGCCCTGCATGGGGGAGGGGCGCCCGGAATGCGGGTCCGCAGCGGCTTCTTCCCGCTGAGGCGCGTTTATCATCTCGCGTAACTCACGACCCGAGCTTCCCACGAGAGCATCGCTTCGCAGCAAAAGCCACACATCGTGCCGGCGGCTAACGTGATTTATTAAACTTTCTCCGTTTCGCGTATGAGGAAGTTCCTCCCCACAGGAAAGCCTTCTAAATATTGAAAACATATGTACGTAGGACTAAGCTTGGGGAAAAAAAACAGTTTATTATAATACATCACACATAATAAATGTTTTTTTAACCCAGTCTGTATGAACTTCCCACATTAATCAAAAGTGAATGCAGCTGAGTGCGGCGCGGCTCTGTGTAATTAACCAGGAAGTCACATTACAAGTGATAAATATCACAGACAATAAAGTAGAGTGAACGAATATTGACCTCAAGTGCTCATTAATAATGCAGGGTTTTTGATAGTCCGCAGTGCAATTATTACTCTGTTAATTGAAGGGTCAAGTTTCCCAAAGATGAATAAGGAGAGTCACAGTGGCCGGTGACCACGGGTTTAACAAAAGCTGCAGCCAGGCCCTGCGGGCTCCCTCCCGGCCCGAACCAGAACCCCGGCCCTTTGGTTTCTGGCCGACTTGCTGGGCGGTGGACCCTAGACAGAGAACCGTGTTCCGCCGTGGCAGGGAGCCCTGCAATGTCTGGGCTGTCACCAGAAAAAGACATGCTTTTTGAGACTCATGGGGAAGCGCTGAGCCTGGACTTGGGGAATGCAGGGCGGTGTCAGCCACATTCAGAGGGGAGCAGCGGCACAGACAGCAAGCTGGTCCCCCTTGTCCACCTCTGGACGCAGCGTCCAGCGGGCCGCGCCAGCATCAGGCCGGGCGCTGCCCCGAAGCAATGGTGAGCTCGACAGGATGGTGCATGTGAAGCTCAGAAACTGGCATTATATTAATTAGGTGTGGGAAAGATGATACAAAATACATCCTCTTGCAAGTCAAAATATTCCATTTCGTTTTGTGGGCCTTCTTGATGGGTATGTTGGAACGTGACCCCAACGAATTCAGAGCATCCCTATTCCTCCTGCCAGCAGGGCCCGGTGTGCGTGCTCCAACCTGCTCCAGGCGGACAGCACGGGAAACGTGCTCGCGTCGGTGGGTCTCTGAGCGCGCCCCCCGACCCTCCCCTCCCCCACCCCCCCAGGCCCCTTCCTCCCACTTTCACTGCTCCCTTAACCCTCACCCCCTCCTCCGAGCTCAGTGGACCCACACCCAGTCCAAACAAACCTTCCCTTCAACCTCCAAACGCAAGCAGCCTCTTCTCTACACAACACCTGACTGGTCTCTGCTTCCTGGCAGTTACCTCGGACCACAGACACGGGTCCAGCTTCCTTCTGCCCCCACTGATGGCCCTCGTCCCTCCCCCTCCACCTGCCCAGCCCAGTGCCCTACCCACGGGAGGGGGAGGCAGTGCCAGCCGAGTGGGGGGCGGGGCCTGGCTGGGGATGGGACACCTGTGCGCAGGGGCAGCAGGTGGAGTGGCAGCGCATGAACGGGAACCCCGGGTTCCGGCTGAGGGCAGGGGACCGAAGCCTTGGCTCGGGCGGCTCCCTCAGGAAGAAGCCAGGGAGAGCAGACGGCCCTGCTGGGGGAGTCAAAGAGGGCTTGGACTCCGGGGAAGCACAGGATGGGAGGCAGCCTGAGTGGCCAGGAAAAGGGGGCTGGCTTCATCGCGGCCACCCCCACACTCGGCAACGGACTGCAGGATCACGGTCCAGCACACACCCGGCAGCATGTGCCACACGCCCGTGAGGGTGTGAGCACACAGCACACGGGACCAGCTGTGGGAACCCAGGGGATTTGCTAAGTTCACAATTTCGGCTTTTCTATTTGCTCCAAGTTTCCCAAAGGGAATGTGCAGTGTTGGGGGGTGGCGGGAAGTATGGGGCGGTCTGCTCTTGGCTCCGTCTTGGTGAAGGAGTCACTGTGAAAATGCAAGGGACACACGTCATGCTGAGTGCTCTGAGCCCAAGGGCACGGGCAGCCAGGGGTCCCGAGAGGAGGACAGGCCAGGAGCGTCCCTGGGCCTCCTGCACAATTTGGAGCAGCATCCCCGCCCTGAGCCAATGAGATGGAGAGGCGTCGTTCAAGGCCAAGGAGACCTCATGTGCCAGCTTCCTCCTCCTTCTCTCTCCTCTCCTCCCTCCTCCTTTCCCACCTCTCCTTCCTCCTCCCTATCCTTCCTCTCCCTCCTCTCTCTCCTCCCTCCTCCCCCCTTCTCCATCCTATGCTCTTCCTCTCCAGCCCCCTGTCCTTAGCCAGAGCCCATGATGAGTAACTGCCAGTCCCTGCTCGGTTGCCTCCTCCCTCCTTCCCTGTTACCTCCTCCCCAGGGCACCGAACGCGGGGTGCAGGCTCGCGCCCACAAGCACGGGCTGCTAGGCCCTCTCCGCACTCCCTCCTCCCCGCTGTTAGGAACCTAATGCCTCTGTCCTGGTGTGGTGTCAAGCGGTGACCCAGAGGTGAAGACTCCTCCTCCTCTGACCAATCCCTCGGGCGGCCCGTCACCTTTATTTACGGTTCCTGTAAAAAGAACCTGCAGTGAATTTTCACTCTGTCCTCCCGTGGCCACTAATGAGATCTTGTTTCCTACAGACGGATCTCCACCTTTCGGGGGCTGCCTACTTCCCAGCCCGCTCGGAAATCCAGGGGTGCTTAGCAGAGGGCTTCCTGGGAGAAGAGGCCAGCGTGGGCCGTGGGATGCGAACATGGTCCCCTCTCAGAGGCACTAAAACCCTCCCTGCCCCCCAGAAGCATCGGGTTTCAAGTCGAAACCAAACCAGAATAAAAGGCACCCTGGCAGCACTGTATTTTACATCTTGTTTTTATGTCTTTTACTTGTCTTCCAGCGTAAACAGTCGATGTTGTGCTAAGAGGTCAGCTTTCTGCGCCGGAGCACCGCCAAACTATTTAGGTTTAAAACGACACTACTGTTCAAGACCCGGTAATTTCCAGACACGTGATTTACGGCGGCGACGCTCCGCGAGCCTCACTCCGGACCTCCGAGAAGAACTAGCCCAAGTGTTAAATAAACATGAAGCCTGGGCCTCCTGCTCTTTCCAAAAGGGCAAGCGCCGTGCCACCCTAACGATTAAATACTGCTCGACGCAGAACCAAGGGGCTCACAGTCGCTCCTCTTCATGTATTAATTATTCCGTGTTCAGACAAAGACTTTAATTAGGAGTCATAAAGGGTTTCTGAAGAGTGAGTGACTAGCTCCATCCACATTAAACTGATAATAAACAGACATCTCCGAACCACGGAGCCGCCCATGCGCAAGGCCTGACGAAGCCTGAATCTATTAACTGCGCACTGAGCCCGGCCTCATAAAACACGGTTTGGGGATGTTACATGACAGCGGGAACGATTCCAATCGCCTTTCGGTCCTTAAAGAGGAAATAAATTAATTGCGGTTTGGTGGATATTAAAGGTTGAAACTTGGCTCTGAATGTGAAAAATTCGACCAATATTATCCTAAGCTCCTCGCCCTGATGATTAAAAATTGTTGGATTGTTTGTAATGACAGTACAAAAGCGAAAAAATTTAAACAGAATGGCTTTTTAAGGACAAGAGGCAAATATATGTGCCCTTGGTTACAATGAATCCGGGGGAAAACAGGAAACCGAGAAGGTTAGTTCTGCCCGTGAAGCCAGAATCCGCAGCTCCGGAGCCGGAGCTCCGTGACCGCCGCCGGGCGGAAGCGCGGGCTCCAGGAAGCACCTGCAGGGCCCTCCTCCGGGGCACTCCGGAGGGCCGAGCGGGCCACGCCCCTGTCCACGCGCTGTTAGGCGAGGCCGCTCAGCTGTGGTGTGGTGAAGCCAGGGGTGGATGCCCATTTACCATTATTCTCAGCATTTTGTTTGGTTTTGTTTGCGTATTCACCTTGAGCCTGGTGCCGTCTCGATTCTCACGGCTTGGCTTGTCCTCCTGGTGCCCCACCTGACTGGCCAGCAGTGTGCCAGGCCGCCCACCCACACAGAACCAGGCTCCTGCTGCTTCAGCTCCCAGGTCACCCAGGCCCTGGCCCATGGGAAAGGGCGCTTTCCCCAGCAGAAGCCTGGCATGTGCCAGCTGGGACTGGCTGAGCACTGGGGACGTGGGGACCTGGGACCCCTGGCCCTGGGAGGCTAGTGCGGGACACGCCTCTGTGTGCACATGTGACAAAGGCACGCCTGCAGGCCACGGTGTCACAAACAACCACCGGCTCCTGTGCTGTCCGCTGGGCGTCAGCGGGACAGGTTGGTGGGGGAAGGAGCCCCGGATCTGTCCTGGTTCAGCCCCAGCACAGCCGCCGCCTCGTTCTGCGCCGGAGCTGAGTCACCGAGCCTGAGCTGCACCATCTTCAGGAGGAAAACAATACCGTCTACCGGGGACCAAAGCGAGGACAACGAGGGGACGTCTTTGCGAGACTGTGTCACACAGCCTACCGGCCCACGTCTGCCTCTGCGGTTCTCGGGGCGGATCACCTGCTCACAGCGTCACCCTTAAAGGGACACCACCATGCACGCCCCTCTGCCCCGCGGCTGGTCTGTACGGGTGCGATCTCCAGGAATAACCTCACGGCTGCACCAGGAGACAGCACAGCCGCTTCTCAGAAACACGGGGCATGACCAACGACCCGTCCGGAGGGGCCCGGGCAAGGGAAAACCATGCAGCCGGGAGGAACACGAGCTCACCCAGAACAACATCCAGGCAGGGGCAAAGCCAGTGGGCAGAGCGGGATGCGTAGCAAGCTCCTCTTTGTTCAAAAAGACAAAACAGAAACAGCAGACCGATAGAGGGGCGGGGACGAGCCCTCCCGCACACACGTGGGCACAGAAAGCGAGCATTCCCTCCCCATTTCCCAGCCTCTGCGAGGCACGAATGGCCCGCTTGTCACGCAAAGCCAAGAGAAAATGTCCCGCGGTCAAGCCAAGCGCCCTGCACCGGCCCTCACCTGACAGAGGGTGAACAGGTTCCGGCTGGCAGCGTGGTGGGGGGTGAACCAAGCTGAGAGCAGAGACGGAGAGCGAGAGGAGAGGGAGGGGGGGCCTGCCGACGAACGCACGCCAGGTCAGGGCGCCGCGCCGCTCGGGGGCAGGTTGAAGACGTGGTTAATTGTGTGTCACTGTCTCCGCGTCCACGAGCCGTTCAGGCTGTGGCTAAGCCCCGGTGACATCCAGCACGCGGGAATCCGTAGGAGCCGGGCATGACACAGGCCTAATTAGGAACTCGGAGTGGAGGGGAAAAGAAAAAAAAGGAAATGCAACGGTGAATATATTCAGAAAATGTCAGCTGCCAAGTGTTTGCACTTCAAATTTCATCTCCAGTTGGGTGAAAACGTCCGTGGGCCCCAGGACGCTGGAATCAGCCTCCATGTGGTTCCATTTTTCTGGGTGAATCTGAGACCAGGTGGTTCTGAAAGGAGAGTCCCCACAGCCCCGGCTCTCCCGTGGCTTCCCCGGATGCCTGGAATGTTTTCCTAGAACGAAATCACAAACATGAGCCTCTTCCAAGCCAGCAAACTTTCATACCAAGCACGCCAATTACAGGCTTGTCATCCTCCCTTTGTAAACGCCAATTTTCAGCCATAAAAATGTGCTTATGATACAACTTTCTGAGCTCAAAAAAATCAAGGATTTTTGTGTTGTTTTTTTTTTGGTGGGGGGGACTTGCAAATGTCTTCTTAGCTTTCTTCAGGGAAAACATCACACACAAATTAACCGTCGCTGGTTTTGATCATAATTCACTGACTCCCTATCCTCAAGTTATTTCTAAATTTTTTAAAAATGTTCAGCAACAAGATGATCATCTCTAACATTACCAGCAGAGGTCTCCTGGAGAGGGGGAGGGAGGCGAGGATTGTATAAAACGAGGCCCCGCGCGACACCCTGTCCCGCGACTGGACAAGGAGCGCCAAGGACGACAAGTCCACGCCTCGTGGCTTCCTGTCCGGCACCTGTCCGGCCGCACCTGGGCACGGTGGCGCTGGCCCAACGATAGGCTTTGAAACCGACCTGAACTGTCTGTTGTTAGGGATATTAAGCCATATTCCTAACGCGACTTCCACGGTGGGTGCTCACGCGGTTTAATAGAGCTATACCTTTTGCTAACGGCCACGTGCTCTGCCTCTGACACATGCGAAGATGGAAGATCTACAGGGAGATGTAGAATCAGGAGCCATAAGACACTGGGTTACAGTTCACAAGAAATTTGCAATTTAAGTGCACGAGTGAAGGAACGGCAGACGCGCGGCGAACGGGTCGCCCCGCCGCTACCTCCGCCAGCCGGTTAATTAAGTCACCGACGTTCTGCGGAGGAAAGTGTAAAACACCGTGATCAAGCGAACTCTTCTCCGGGGTTACACAGTTTCTAACCCCTGCCACCCGCGGAGGAGGAGCGGCTCCCTCTGCCAGGCTTCCGAGGAGGCGTGGGCTCCAGGGGCTCACGCAGCCCCTGTGCTCACAGCAGCACACCCTGCGCCTTGCGCCCTCGCTCGGCCCTCTGAGCAGGGGTGGACGGCCCAACCGGCTTGTGGACTCCAAGAGGCTGCAAAGGAAGGCAGGACCAAAAGGCGCCCAGGCTGGAGTCTCAGATGCGGTGGCGAAGGGGGGCCGGCCACCTCCCAGTGGTGCGCCTTTTGCCGATGGAGAGAACACCCCGAACTTTCATCCAGGGCCCACGCAGCCCGATAAACACTCTTGAGCCTAGAATCTGAATTCCATACACACAGCGCGAGGGCCTGGGCAACGCCCGGGTGTTCTGTTTCAGATTGAATCAGCAAATTCAGCGTTGACCTCCCCCTGGGGCACTGGGAATCGGGAAGGCGACCGGGCACTTCCTGAGCAGCCTCCGGGCATCCGCCCTCGAGGGGCACACCCGAGCCCCCCTGAAATGCGGCCTCCGCAGCGCTCCGCAGACGAGTCGGCCACAGTGCTGCTCTCGGGGTGTCCGGTGACCCCCACCAGCCAGGAACAGTGGAGCAGAGCTGCCCCCAAGTCCTTCCACCCTAAAAGACGGACGGAGGGACTCACACAAAAGATGGGGCTCCGCGGGGTGCGGCAGGGGAGACCCACCCAGGGCACACACCCCCCCCCCCAGGACGGCACAGGCCCCACAGCACTGCGCTGGCCAAAGGCCCTGGAGGAGGGTTCCGCTCCCTCAACCAAAGGCCCCTTAAGACGGGTGCCCAGAACAAAAGGCCCTTCAGTTCATAGGTGACGACACCCAGGCAAGGGAAAGAAAGGAACCCTAGGAGGCCCCCAACCCCTTCACTACCTGGGGCTTGAAAACCAGTCCCATCTTCCCCAGCGGCTTTCCCACCAAACGCCCCGTGTTTCCCCCCCCACCCGCCACCACGGGACCGACAGGCCCCACTCGCCTTGTGTGGGTGAGTGGGCAGAGGAACCCCCGGCCTAACGGGAGGGCTCAGGAGCCACTCTGCCACACAAACCTCTTCCCGGTGACACGGTGCAAGTCACCGGCCTGTCCCAAGCCCGCACCCGCTCGGCTGCCAGGTGAGGATGGCACCGCCCCCTGAGAGTCCCTGCGAGGGACTGAGTCAAGCGATGACTCAGTGTTTCTGACAAAACCAAACGACCTGGGCAGGTGCCGGCGCGAGACACACAGGGACGGTTGCAGAGGGGGACGGACCCCCAAGACCGCAAGGGGCGCCAGCGGGCTCTGCGTGGAGGAGCAGGGGCCTCAGGGGACAGGGTCCAGGTGAGCGCGACTGTAGGGCTTCATCAAAAACAGATAAACTCAGCCCAGAATCACTGTTGTTGACCGTGGGGACGGGGTGGGACGCCACCTCTCCCTCCTCTGCTGAGGGAAGGAGGCTGAGAAGAGTTCAAGGTCAGCGTTGCCCTTCCCTGGCTGGACAACTGTCGCAGCCACTCGCCCGACGACGCCGGGGTAGAGCCCACGCGCGGAGGCTGGGAGGGAGCTGTGTGCGGGCAGCAGCCACGCCCTGGGGAGGCGGGCAGGAGGGGAGAGAGACAGAGGTGAAGGACGCGAAACCCTGCCACTCGAAGGGGCACCGCACCACAGCCCCAGAGCACGGAGGGCGGAGCTCACGCGAGAAGGGAGCCTGGCACAGCCGCGGTCGGGTTGGAGAGGAGCCGGGCAAAGACTTCGACGGAAGTGAGTTTAACGTGTCAAAGGGACGAGCAAGACGTCTGACACCTCCACAAACAGCTTCAGATTATCAACAAAAAAGAAATAAGCAAAAGAAGGATAAATGTCGTATATGGAAGAGGAACAATGATAACATCTTAAAAGTGAAACGCACAGTCACTAAAAATGTTTTTAAAGGCACAGGACGGGACCAACCCCAGCGAGAGCACAGTCGGAAGGAAAGTGTGGATTGGAGATGGGTGAGGAGGAGACCGAGGACGGGACCGAGTCTCCGAGAGGGACAGTTTTTGTGGTTAAGGATGACAATCTGCTACGAGGCAGGAAGGGTAGGCTCCGGGGTACATCAAACTGGAGCTCATGAAGCTCAGCATAGGAGAGAAGTGATAGTGGAGAAATCAAAATAAACAATAACTGAGAACTTAACAGAACTGGAGAAAGGCATACGTCCTCGGATTACAAGAGTGGCCCCTCAGAATAAATAAAAACAATGTATGTTTGCACAAATAAAATGTAAATAAAGTGCAGAATAGGGAAAATAAGCAACAACCTCAAAAGCTCCCAGAAAAAATAAAATTATTATACCCCAATACCCATATTTTTAAGTATTTCAAACCAGTAAGAAAAAAATACACACTCCAACTGAAAAATGGCCAAACAGTAGGAACAGAAAGTTTGCAGAAGAAAAACCAAACAGCCAATAAGCGCAGACAAGACGCTCAGCCCCACACATAACTGGGAAGGCGCAAGTCCGACAACGAGCTCCCGACCCAGGCCCATCGGGTCGGCGAACATTTCCAAACCTGGCCGTCCCGCCTGTCCGTCAAGTCCGCAGAAAACCGTCGAAGGGGGAACTTTCCTGCCTGCGAGCAGGAATGCACAGCAGTTCAAAGCTTTGGAAAACAACCTGGGAGAGTCTAGGAAAGTTGAAAACACGTGTGCCCGTCGACCTAGCAAGGACGAGACGCGCCCAGGACATCCACGGCCCCGTTCACAGCCTCTAAGCACAAACGGGGAGGAGCTAACCGCCCGTTCACAGGAGAACGGGCCAATGGGGAGAGCTCCCCCATGGCGAGGGCGGAGGGCAGATAAAATAAGGGAACTAGAGTTACAGGTGCAATCTGAAAAAATACAATATCGAGTGAATGCAAACAAGGGGACAGACAGTACGATACCCTATAGATATTTCTGATCTGCAAACCACTATCATGAAAGACATTTATTGGTGCGTTAGTGTGTCATAAGAGTATAAAATATGCATGAGAATGGCGAACCCTAAGCTCATGCAAGGGGCGGCCTCTGGGACAGAGGGCGGGCTGGAGCCCAGAAGGGCACCTGGGGCCGTCCGTTCCACCTGTGACGTTAAGATTTGCTGAAGATAGTGACCATACGGGTATTTGCCTATCACTCTTCATTGCTTCCGACTGCCTGAAATATTTCCTAACTTTGAAAAGCATACTTGCGCAGGGAGAGGCGCAGCTCCTCTGGATGAACATCAGTCTGCAGCAGGCGCCCTGTTCCGGGACTCCACTCAGGAGTCTGGCGACCTCCGAGAAACTCCGGCCCCCGAGCGCGTAACCCGCACTTTGGACGAGACGTCCGCCGACTTCAGGGCACAGCCAGGACTGACGAGCACACGAGATGATACACGTTCTTCCCTGAAAACGGAAGAAAACGTTCCTGTTTACGAAGCAGTCCAAATGTAATGAATATTTATAGGGAACGAAACCCAACCTGCCAGAACAGTCTGATTAATAAGAGAGTGTGCGAGCTAAACCCGGTAACCTTTTGTGATAAATTAGGGGCTGCGTGTCAGTGGTCCAGGGGGAGGGGCGGCATGGGGTGACTCGTTCTCCCCGGCCCCTCCCCCCAGAGGCGTTCAAATCAAGAACGGGGTTGGGGGGGGGCCCAGACAGAGGCAGAAAAGGGGGCACAGCCATCTGAACTTGTCGGGGGTCAGGGAGAGTGGATCAAGTTCCGAAACTCTGGAACCTGCTCTGGATCAGTGTCAGCTGGACGTGGCGGGGGTGGCGGGGGGTGGCGGGGCGTCTGCCTGGGCTGCAACAGTGGCCGGCGTGAGGAAGTCTGCCGTTCAAGGCTTCAGCCTTGGGGGCAGGGACCCCCATGCACGCAGCCTTCCTGTCCACTTCTGACCGTCCCCCTGGCCCCCCGAGAACGGAGCCCGCGGGGCCCGGGGCAGCCCCTCGGAAATAAATGGCCTGCCATTGATGTACATGTTGAGCCCCCGGTGAACATTCACGGAGTTTTGTGTGCGTATTGATTGCCAGCAAAGCCTAAAGTTTACAGCATTAATTCTGAATTCCGAGATGTTTGTCGTTTCCTCCTAGAGCCCTCGTCCTCATCAGCACTTGGTATTTTGAACTCCCTTTCCTCTGCATATTTTAAAAGAAGAAATTTAGGGGCTCATCTAATCTGATCTTCGGTCTCCGCAGCCCGAGAGGTTTAATGGGTCCGTCGATATGCGTCCATATTTAGGCCGAGATGGATGGGCCCTGGTGCGTCCGCCTTGGCAGCGGGCGGGCATCAATCACGGAGATTGCTCGTGCGGACACACCGGCCATTTGGCATCCCGGGCTCCCGCCCCATCTGACACGGTTGAAGACACTTCCAATATATCAATGATGATCTGTGTCCGAAAACTTCTCGGGGGGATCGCACGAGCCGGGAGGCAGCCAGACGCACCAGGCCTGTGTTCTGTTCTGTTGCCTCTGCTCCGCGGAAGCCCAGAGGACCCTCCGAGGCATCTGACGTGCAGAGGGATTTAGCTCATGGCTGCAGCGGCTCCCAGGCAAAGGACGCCCGGGTTTGGGGGCAGTACAGGAACCGTTCTGGTGCGGGGTGCACCGTGGAGGAGCCTTCTCTGCCCCTTCTCACAACCCCCCGCCTGTGAAGGTGAAACTGAGTCCCAGTTTCTGGGCACACTCTTCCAGACTTGTGGCTGAATGGCCTTTCAGATGCCCCCCCACCACGCAGCTCTGCTCTGGGTACCATGGTTCATGCCAAGCTCACGTCCACTCCTTTGTGGGGGGCCCTGTCCGCCAGCCTCACAGCCTGGTGGGCCACACCGAGCAGCCCTCCTCCCTCTGCAGGGCAGCTGCTGCCCTTTCTACTCAAGGGGCCTCGGAGTGTTAACAGCCTGCTGGGAAGTCGCAGGCTTCCCATCCCCCATGACCCTGGGAGACCCCCGACTGGTAAGGGGCCTGGGGTGCCTCGAGCATCTGACATGGACCTGGTGAGAGCCAGGAGGGCGGAGCCCCAGAGAGGACAGCGTGGAAGCCAGGGTCAGCCGGGAGAAGGACTCAGGCGGGGGGAGGGCAGTGTGGTGGGAGGGGCCGCGGGGCCAGGAGGGACTCAGGCTCGCCTAGTGTGGCCGCATCTGGCAAATAAGAACACAGGTGCCCAGTTACGTCTGAATTTCAGATGAACGACGAGCGATTTGTTCGTATAAAAAGTCCTTAGTGTACTTATCATAAAAATATTACTAAAAAAATTACTGTTTCTCTGGAATTTTCTAATTTAACCGATCCTGGAAAGGAGAGAGGGAGGGTGGAAGGAGTTCTGGGTCTCCCCCTCCATGGGTGAGAGGTGTGGAAATGGAGCCGGGCCGGCTCTTCCCTCACGGGAAACCCTGGGGCAGCCGTCCACCCCCGCCTCCTGTGATGAGGCAAGCTGACTGTGGAGAGAGGGGTGGCCCCCAGGGCGAGAGGCCACTCGGGTCCCCGAACCCGAGCCCCACAGGGGAGCTACCCACAGGCCACAGCGAAGAGGACCCAAGGTGCTTATGTAGAGTAACTGTTCTGCATATTCAGGTAAGATGGGGGTTTTGTTTTTAATCAATCCTTGGTCAAGAGCAGGCAGAAAGACATAACTCTTATCTATACTTGTCGGCACCGGGAATTGGAGGCGGGAGGGGGTTTAGTCTCCGACTCAGCACCGTGTCTGAACTCACTTACTTGGAACCCAATTAATACCAAAACGATGCTCAGTGCTCGGCGGACACTCATGTCGTCGGTTGTGGGGTCCTTTAGGGACCCCTCAGGGAAGCCCAGAAGAAAATTTCGGTTACGTCCGAAGTGAATCTGACCACCAGGAGCATCCTGTAGATGAGATTATAAAACTTAAACGTGCCCTTCCGCCACTCCGCGACTCACCACCGGACCAGAGGGGCATTACGCCCGGAGGTCTCGGAATGCTGGCTCCTTAGAGAAATCCGCCTGGGGCAGGAGCGCGGAGAGCCGCCCCGGGGGCCATACCTGATCCGCGGCCTGTGCTGCGTGGCCTGCAAGCAAAGAACGGTTCTTACATTTTAAAACTGTTGGGAAAAAAACAAAAAAGAAGACTATCTCATGACGTGGAACACAGGAAACTCAAATTTCTGTGTCCGTAACGAAGTTTGTCGGAATGCCAACCCAAACACCTGCGTTGACCGGTTGTGGCTTTTTCTCGCTACAAGGGCAAGGCTGACTATAGGTGACCTTGAACAACACAGGAATAGGGGCACCGATCACCCAGGCAGCCGAAAGCTTGCACCTAAGTTTTGACTCCCTCACTCTAAGTCGTCCCTAGATATATGTGTGCAAGGGATCGGGCCCAGGCCCCCCGCTCAAGTCCCCCATTCACAACGGCGTCGGCCAATGCATGCAGGTGGCCCCTCACACCCTGGAAATGTGTGACCCGTGGTCTCCCGACCACAGATGGAAACAGTGCAGGTATTCATTAAAATAACAATAACCCACATGTAAGCGCCTCTATGCAATTCGAACCTGTGTGTTCAAGGGCCCACCCTCGTCATAGCCAGGACTAGTCCCTGCAAAGATAAAACGGTACCTGACCCCGTGCGGAAAAGCTGTGCCAACAAGAAGACGGAGCTGCCACCCAACGTGGCAGGTGCTCCCCAGGCATCAGCAAAGTGCAGCAGCCCAGGAGGGAGGCAGGGTGCCCAGGGGATGCTGGGAAAGGTTGCAGGGACCCACAGGGCTGCTGGATCTTCGGGGGTGCTCACCAGGGACGTGTGAAGATGGTGGGACAGAGCCTGCGGGACAGTGTGCGGGGAGGTACTGACCAGCGGACACAGACGCTGGTGCCATGTGCTCGCTGACTTACGCAGAGAGGAAGCCCCTCTCATTGTTGCCAAGTATGGCAGTGACAGGCCCCACTCTGGGCAAGGGACCAGTCTGAAACGTCAAAGTGAAATTCCCTGACTTAAATCATCCATCAGGATGCTCAGGCCTCTCGCCTTTAAGACTGACATTCGTTTTCTCTCCTATGACTTTGACCCATCCACCAGATTCTCCCTTTAGTGAGTCTGCAAAAAGCCCCAACTGACAAACAAGAAAAACTAGACCCCCACCCCTTCCACATGCCCACCTACCGTGACCTTCACCTTGACCCCACACTCCCCCCAAAGCCACCTGTGCACGCGTGCAGTCCACGCTGCCCCCCTTCCTACGCCCTCCAGGCTGGCTCACCCCATCCCCCCACCACCCGGGAGCAAGTCTCTGGGAGTCCCCTGTTATTGCCTCAGACGGGGGTGGCAAAGCCCCCGCCTTCCCGGACCACTCGGCTGCACCGGCGCTGCTGAGCTCTCCTTGTGCCTCCTGGGACTCCCTCCCCGGGCTCCCGACACCTCCCTTTCCTGGCTTTCTTATTGTCTTGCTGCTTCTTCCAGCCCAACCTGGTCCCTCATCCTTCTCCTTAAAGACATGAGCTGCTCCAGACCCATCCAGCTTCCACCATGTTCTCTCTCCCTGGATGACCCCGTGCCTGCCTTTGGCTTCAAGCCCCACCCACGCTGTTGGTTTTGTCTAACTGTAAATTCAAAGCCGGCTCGTGAGGAAAAGCCTTTTTCCTTACATAAGTGTCAGCAAGATTAGGTTTTCCCCAAGCCCCCCGAGGAGGAATTTGGTTATTGCCTTTGCCTGAAAACCCTCGAGAAATTCCTGCACGGATGTGAACGTCGGTGGTCTGTCCATCCCGTCCCCATCAAGATCAGATCATCACCCGCCGGCAGCTAATGAAGTCTCCATAGTAGGTGCTCACTAAACGTTCGCGGACGCCAGAAAGCGTCCTCATGACAAAGAACTCGGTGCACAGTTAGAAAACATACGAACGTACGTATTTAAACTTAAACACAACTTCCAAAGGAACAGGTCGATGATCTCCCATGTCTCATTAAAGCCTCGAGACAGGTCCGCAATGTGGGGAGTAATCCTGACAACATTTAAGGCCGTGGGGGTTCAGCGTACACTGCTTCTTTCTGGGCGTCGGGGCCCCTCAGCTTCCGGGCTGTGTGACTCCGGGAAAGTGTCTTACCGTGTCTGAGCTTTGGGCTCTTCAACAACCAGATGGGGACAGAAAGAACACCCCCTTGGGGTTTTTGTGAAAACTAAATCACATATTTCATGTCAAGGGCTATTGGCACCATGTGACACGTAATAAGCATGAAATAAATGATAGTGCAAACTCACTCTCCCGAAAAACTCAAGTAAAGAAACAGTAGGAAAGGAAGAAGGGAGAAAAAAAGTCAACAAAGATACTGCTATACGCCAGGCAAGGACCAAAGCAGCCTCCTAAAACACAGGAAACACCGGAAGGCCCCCTGAATGCCCGCTGAGTAGGACGGCTCACCCACCTTCTCGCTGACCCAGCAGGGAAACCAGCAGACAGACTCATGCCGAGCGCTGAGCTGAGCGTCTCCTCTCAGGTTCGCATTACATGCAGTGTTGCAGGGGACACATGGCGTAACCTGTGGTAAATTCCAGCCTGTTTAACGACTTGCGCTGTAACAAGCTCCCACCGTAAATAAAAGTTCCCGGGAGAGGAGGTTTCACGTTCCAAGCCTGCGTCACTCGCACTGATGACTCACAGCCCGGACCAGGCGTCCCGCATCAACGGGGTGTTTATCGAACACGCCTGCGTGCAGTCTGAGGCGCTGGACGCCCACCCGAAGGCTGCCGAGGCCTCGATCCCCTCATGCCGGGCCTGTCCCCGTTCATTGAGGCCGCCCGCCCTGCTGACACCTGCCCACAGGGCAGCGAACCACGGTCTCCAAGTCGCTCCTAGGTTGTGGATCCGCTCACCTCTAGGCCAGCCGTAAAGGGGGGCGCCTCACCAGCCCCAGGTCACAGAGCGGTAGGAGGTCGGGATGCAGAGGAGGGGGCCCCCACTGCTGGCCGGGTCTCAGGACCCCTGCAGCCCCAGTAATTTATAGCGTAGATCTCCCAGGAACTGGTGACAGACAAGCCCCGAGACAGCTATGCAATTACTGTTGATGGCCGACCTTCCAGCCAGGTACCTTTGAATTATAGGAATCTTATTAGAAGCCTCTGACCTCTTGAATTTTCGAGGCAGAAATGGCCTGAAAATCCAATACTCTTATTTATACTAGCTGTGCCGGAAGGGAAGAAAGTAACCATGTGAGTTAGACAGACAGACATGCACACACAGCTCTGAGTTCAAGGACGTAACTGCCTTCCTTCCTACCAGGAGGGCTCTCTGGCCCCAGGATTTAGGAGCACAAAGCAGCCTCCCTCCGTTCCCTGGTGCAGGCTCCACAGAGAAAGTTCCAGTCCTCGTTAACGCCAGAGGAGGGAAGGGATGTGCACCACAAAGCGGGTGAACCGGAGAACTCAGCGGGGCTTGCTCATTTTTTTAAAGTGTGACTGTACCCTATTTTATTCACGTACAAGATTCTGATACACAGGGCCCGGCACAAATAACACCCCCTTTTTATTGCAAAATCTTTTATTACAAAATCATAAGTGTGTAATTCTGTAACACAGCAATATCACACTCAAGCACGCCATACGACATTTTAGGTGAAATGTTCAAATTAAAACTGAAATGTTTTAGTTTTAACAAATTAAAATGTTCAAATTAATACGCCCACCTTATTACCCTACCAACCATGCTCAAGCAGGTCTTACTTCTGCTGGACCCCGTATTTTCTTTTTTATTGAATTTATTGGGTTGACATCGGTTAATAAAATTATACAAGTTTCAGGTGTACGATTCTGTAACACATCCCCTCTGCTCCTTCAGCCTGGAGACGCTGCACGGGTGGGAGAAGGAGGGGCTAGAATGAGGCCGCTTAAGGAGGGGGTGGGGCTAGCTGAGAAGGTGGAGCCAGTGCGGAGGGGTGGGGCTAGACAATCCCAGGGCCAACGAGAGCCATCCACGGAAAGGGGAGGAGATAATGCAATGGGCGTGGCCAACAGAATGGGTGGGAGCTAGTGACAGAATTCAGAGGCCGGGGAGAAGGGGCGGGGCTCGGAAAGGGCAGAGCGGATGTAGGGAAGAGAGGCCTAGTGAGAAGAGGAGATGTTTCACAATTTATGCTATGAGTTGGGAGGATGATCTGCTGTTGTCGTTGTCGTTGTTGTTTTTAATTTAAAAAAAAAAAGAAATTTTAAATTAGAAAATTTGAAAGCCCTGGGGAAGATCACTTAAGCCGCCTGGTGCCAGCACAGTCTGTGACCTATGGTTTCCTTCTTCTGGACAAGCCCCACCACAGCAGACCCATTCAGAATTCAGAATTCCAGGGAGCGAGGGCCCCCAGCTCCCGCCCGGAGCCGTCTGCAGGGAAGGTGCGGAGGACCGCGGGCGACCCGGGGGCTCTGGCGCCCGCTCATCCGCGTCGCGCCCGCTTGTGTTATGTGAGCTGTTTAGGTTCAAGGGTGTTTCGCTAGCACGGCTTACTGGGGACTGCATTTTCTCTGGGGCGCGCAGCGAGCTCTACATCAAAGCCTGATTGAGCAGAAAATACGTGCTAATGTTCACAGCAGTACTCTATTATAGCATAAGTGTGCTTGTAAATATTCACTACGTGTTATTACGCCATTTGAACCAGGAATATTGGGAGGTGAAAGGTCGGCCTAACGCTCTCTCCGGAGGCAGCGGTTTTGAATATAACCAAATGGGATAATGGTCAGGAATACCCAGAGGGGGCAATGTAACACGTCGTAAAGAATTGTGCTGTGAGTTTTAAGTTTTCAGGACAGCAAAGATGCCCGGGCGATGGCTCCTGAGCAGTCATTATTAATGGAATGACAAGGTTGGTGTTAAGCAGAACGTCTCTGCGACAATAAATCTTGTCCCCCCGCCGCTCGTGCGCACGCTCCCTACCACCGCAAATCGCCGTTAGGTTACAACCTAACACGGCAGAATCTGATCCCTCTCAATCTCTAATGCGGTTGATAATGCTGTTAAAGTCAGGAATCGCGACTGTTTAAGCTCACTTAATCTAGGAGAAGTTTAAACGCGAATATTAAATGCAAAAAACGGCTTTGATATTAGTTTTTCTTAATTAAACGGGAGATCTTTATAAGAAGTGGATCTTTGGAAACACGCGCCCGCCTGTAGCAGGCGAGCGTCGCTGAATTTTAAATGCCATGTTCACACCGGGGCTCGACTTTGCCTGTTGTCCTGAGGTTTTCTTTCTTTCTTTTTTTTTTTTTAAAGAAAAGAATTATCTTCACGGGAGAGCCAGTTTGCACATGCATTTGCTAAACTTCGGAGGCATGGTGCATTCCAGCCCCTGCTGGGGACTGGATCCGTTTTTAAAAACAAGTTGCTTGTAGACCTTTTCAGCATGGTTTCCTTTCACACCCGTCCGCTCTCCCTGCCTCCAGATTCCGCTCCCTTTCAGTGGAATGGGGTGCTCTGAAGAAAAGACGCTCAGGACACCCACCTTGTTGCCCCTTTGCAATGGCCACCAGGTCAGTGCGAGCGGGAAGTGGGTCCTGCCCAGAGGACACCCCGTGGAGACATCAGCTGCTGTGGCAGGGTCCAGGCAGCAAGTGCCAAGAGCCCTGCCCGGGCTCCCTGGGGTGATGGGAACCCACCCACAGACAGGGCAAGACAGAGCCCAGGGAGCTGCGGAGCAGGGACAGCCGCCTGGGGATCTGCGTGGCCGCGGTGCTGGTGGAGGGGCCGCAGCTCCCCAGTCCCCACCGGCCTCCAACCGCACACCTGGCCCAGGACCCCTGGGTTGTTCTCTGAGCCAGCATCAGGGCTCTGCAGAATGTGCATGCCACATGCGTCCCCATGTCACACATGCAGATGCAATGCACATGTGTGCACGTGTGCATGCACACAAACCTGTGTGCTCACATGTGCACATGCAAGCAAGCACACTCGTGCACACACACTATTTTCCTCTGGGCGTGTGGCTACCTGCGTGCGAGGATGCGGCGGCAGGTCCGGGGACACACAGAGAGCAACCCCGGTGTTCTTCCCGGCAGGGATCGGAAGAAGCAGTGAGGCTTCGAGGAGGATTCAACTTTACTCAGTGGCCAGAAGTTTTTAAGTTCCTAAGACTTTTTAAAAGTTCCCACACAGATGAGCACGTATCTTCTCAGCTCTCCGCGGCCGCGGACGGAGAGGAGCCTGGCTGGGCTGAGTGGCATGAACAACGCCCCGAGCATCGCTCGGCCTTGGATCTTTCCCCAGAAAGCGCTGTTTTCAAGCAGCCTCAGAGCGTCATGCTGGGCTGACCCACTTCAGGGCCGCCAGGTCAGAAGGAGACAGCCCACCCCCGGTTTTCAAAGGTCTGGCTCTGCCCTGCCAGGTGGGCGTCTCAGCAGGCTGAGGGCCCCTCTGCCTAGGTCTGGGCTCCGCGGGCGGCAGCAGCTGGGCTCAGAGAGGCAGCCAGACCAGCCCTGCCTGGCCGGTGGGGGCTCCGTCCGTCCACCACCCCAGGGGGCTGTGCTCTAATTGAAGATGTATGTTTAATGGAAGAGACACCTGTTTCATGTGTGATCAGAAAGCAGGCTTCCTCGGGTTTGAAATGGGGACAAGAAGCGTAGCGGAACCTGTCTTCTTTCTGAAGGATGGAGGTGTCATATTTAATTCATGCGAGGATCCCTTGGTTAGGAAAGAAAGACTTCTAAAAGCCAGGCTTACACGGGTATTTGAGCTGCTCAACATCTTTACGGTGCCCGCTCCTGCCTCGCCGGCACCTGTGCTTCTGAACTTGGCATTCGATGGAAGGGAAGAAATGGGAAAGATGGCATGGTCCCCGCATCAGTTGAGAATTGCCGAGAGCAGGAAAGCCACCTCGGAAATCAATGCCAATAGAAAAAGAATGTGCAGAAACAGAATTAAGGCTTAATATCCTTATTATGTAGGCAGCTCATATAAATGGGTAAGAAAAACATAAATGTCCCCATAGAATAATAAGGGCAGAAATAAGCAATTCTGAGGAGAGAGAGTACAGATTTTAATATGAACAAAAATATTTAAACATGTGGTTAATCAAAAACTGGATACTAAGTATGACATAATCCATCACCCCTCCAACTAGCAAAACTTTGGTACTGGCCAAAGCGGAGAGGGACACGGCATCATGGGAAATGCCATCTCTTCCTGGGCCCAGGACATCCCGGGACAGCACTGCCATAAAACAACTTGGCCGTGACCTCGAGCCTTAAAATAGTCATGTCCTCTGACCTCAGAATTTTTCTCTGGGAAGCTAACCAAGGACAATAATCTAAATATATATAAAAAGCTTCTAAAAGATGTTCACAGAAGCGTTATTTATGACCCGTTATATTTACCTTGTAAATAACATCCAAAGTAATAAATGTCCCAGGAACAGGGAAGTGGCTAAGCACATTCAAGTTTTTCCATTTGATGGAATATTATGTAATCACTCAAAATGACGTTTTCAAAGACCACACTAAAACGTTTTCTAACTTATATTATCATCTATGGAAAATACGACACTGGTGTTTTATACCCTAGTGGATTACAACTGGAAAAAAAAAAACTACAGGGAAAAGTAAGCCTGAAAGAAAATGTGCTGATACAATCATCGCATTTGGGAACAATGCATAATTTCAATGTCTTTTTTTTTTTTTTTTTTTGAGGTTTACAGTATTCCTCAGAACCGTAAGTGCGAAAACACGTTTTCATCGTGTTTTGCATTTTAGGAAGCTGGAGGGCGGGGTCCTGGCGGGAAGGCACGGAGCAGCCCCTCACTTTGCCGGCCGGGAGAGGGACGCGCAGAGGCCCACGCGGCTCCGAGTCGCAGCACTCATTAGGCAGAGGCGCCTCCGTGGAGTTTGTCGCTTGGTGTTTGTTAATTGTATCAACTCCCATTAATTAATTAATTCTAGAGGGATATTACTTTCTAACTAGGAGCCTGTCCTGGGGAAAATCACCACTCCTGTCTTTCCCGGCGCACGCTCCCGGTCGGAAAGGCAGACGAGGGAGGAGAAGGTTCCGAGCCGTGCCAGAGGCACCGGACACCCCTCGTGCCCCATGTTCCCAGAGAATCATTTAAAAGGAAAAGAAAACTAACTGGGTAGAAACCAAGGGCCTGGCCCCTCATCGGGATTCGTGGGACACCCTGCGAAAGCAGCACCGTCCCCAGAACGGCCCAGTGCACACAGCTCTGTCTGCTCTGGGCATGGCGGTGCTGCGGTCAGGACGGCATGGTGGGGCAGGGTCACAGGAGCCGGGGGCGGGGGGCCTCGGGGTCCGGGAAGGACGCCTCCGTGGCAGGGCACCCCAGCCCCCTGCAGGAAACCAGGAATCTCGACTTTGGGGCCCATATTTTTCCATCCACCCCATGCTCTCGGAAGTCAAACACAGACCAAGAGCCCCAGACAGGAAGTCTGAAGTCCGGGCCTCCCTCCTTCCACCGGCCGCGCAGCTGGTCCTCGACCAGCACCTTCGTCATCCTCTGCCTCGGTTTCTTCGCCCGTAACGCAAGGGCAGATCGGGGTGAGTGCACACTTTAGTTCTCCAGCCCTGCGTCTTTCTTAAAGCTTACCAGGACGAGAATCAGCCTGCTAGATCCTATCAACTCGACCTAAATCACTTGCCGGTATAAAGATAAATTGGAAATCCTAATGCTCAGTGAGTGCATTACTCTGTACTTCTTTTAGTTAGTGAAACATTTAATTAGTATTTACTAGAAAATTACTATCAATTACTAAAAATGACTACAAATTACAAGCAAAATGGATAAATTTTCTCTCTACCACTAAAATAAATTCAATTACTGACTTTAAGTAATTGCGGGTAATTTATTTCTTGGAGGGCAGAGAGCTGCAGACAAACGGGAAGAAGATGATTAAGATGCTCGGTGTGGCTGATTTATGAGGGAAACCTAAATAGCTAACTCTGGGTGGCTGAGCAAAGCGAGGGGAAGCGCGCACCGCGAGGCATCCGCAAACAGCTTCACCGGCCCTCGGAGCCTCCCCGAGGCTGAGCGAGGTGGGGCTGCGGTGTGCTGGAGAGCCACAGAATCAGGGCTTTCGGCTGAAACGCTCACAGGGTCCCTTCACGGTGAAACCTGCACCCGAACACAGTCTCCGGAAGGAAGTGGTCAGCACCCTGATGACCAACAGGCCAAAGGGGCGGAGAGCCTGCTGCAGGACGGTTCCGGGGGCTTTTAGAAGGGAAAGGGGAGACTGAGCTGCAGAGGGCCACGTGGCTCTTGCCCGCCCAGGTGCCATCAGGTGGGAGAGTCTTCTGTCCCCAACCTAATACGTGAGCCATCGCCAGGACGGGGCTGCCACCCTCAGGCGGGGTATTTGTCCATGTTACCGGTGCACGTCACCCCACGTCCGGGGGCGACACCTAGCCACGGTGGGTGTCCTCCTTTCAGGAAACAGCGTTGCAAAACGGCGTGCTGAGGACACTGAATGGCATGGGCCACCGAGGCAGAAAATAAACGACAAATCAAACTCAGATGCCCCCAGTCCAGGGGGAGTATGATGGCGGATTTGGAGGAAGCAGACCTGTGCTGGGTTTACATGCCGTCGATAGTTCCCCAGAGCAGTGGGACCCGAAGCCAAACACGGACCCCTCCCCGCTCAGGCGCCTCCCCGGTGAAACTAAAATTAGCACAGCTACTCCTGATGCGCGGCTGCAGGCACCCCGGCAACGGAGGGCACTCCGGTCGCGGCACAGAAAGACCAGGTGGACGCTGCCATGCACGGTGGCCCGTGGCGGAAGCGAGTCAAAAAGTCTGCCCACTGGGTGATTCCCACTATAGGGCACTTGGAAAGGAGCCCTCTAGGGACAGTAAAACAGTCAGGAATGGCCAGGGGTGGGCAGGGGAGACGGCTGGGCAGAGAGCATCTTCAGGGCAGTGGACCCGCCCTGGGCCACCGTGTCACGGTGCACGCAGGACATCACACATTTGCTGAAACCCAGAGACTCCTCAGCTCCAACACGGGCCCTCAGGTAAATGGTGGATGGCAGTGAAGGAGCTCGAACCCGCATCGGCTCAGCAGTTCAGACAAAATCAACGCAACCACGCGAGGTGGGACTTCTTGGGGAGACCGGGGGTTCGGGACAGAGAGGGCATGGGGTCTCTCCATCTTTTCCACTCAAGGGGCTGCACCCTAAAATGTCCCTGAGAAATAAAAACCTAAAAAGGGAAGTGGTGCTTCACCGGGTCACAACAAGGACATAGGAGACAGAGCCCCACACTGGGAAGTCACCAGCATTCAAGAGGGGCAGCCGGAAGCCGGAGGGGTCCGGTGGGAGCACCGGCTTTGCACAGATTTTCCAGGCACAGTCAGGGTCCCGTCACTTGTCCTTGATCCTCCCAGCTCTGGGCCACACGCCTGGGTCTGGCAGGGAGGGAGTGTGGCCATGGCCCCAGGGCAGAGACCCTCAAGTGCCCTGCACAGGTGGCATGTACCTGGTGGACAGGGTCACGGCTGACGCACTGGGAGGGTCAGCGGTGCAGCTAGGGCTGTGCGAGGAGCCGAAGGCCCGCAGACAGCATCACGGAAACACCAGCAGGCCACTCCTGGTGAGCCCGACTTTGTCCCAGGGCTGACACACCTCCCCCCGCCACCCACCTTCCAGGGGCGGTTCTTACTTACCGACGCTCGGCCGGCGTTTCTTCCAGGGAGACCCCACCGCGGGACACTTGTGTGTGATTGCTCCTCCTGACGCCTTCTGCTTCCCGTCCACGCTGGCCTCGCCGTTCAATCGTCTTGTCCCTGCGTCCCCGAGGGTGACGCTGCTGCCAGGCCACCGATGACTGGGGGAGTCTTCGAAGCATTAAAGCCACACAGAAGAAGACCCCCCCCCCATCCCTTTCACAGTTCTGGCAGTGCAAGATGCGCAGCAATTTATTCCTGAGAGCTGCATCGTTCATCCCGAGTGGGGATCGCGGACAGGGCGCACACACGCGGTTCTGGGGCGGGAACACTGGGCCACGGCACGCGGCATGTGGAGACCAACCTGCGGCCCAACCTGCAGCACCCAGCACGGGCCGTGAAGGGATGCAATGGGGTCACCTGGGGGCTTTGGGACAGGCTGAGGATGTCATTCAGTAACATGAAAGGGGGTTCCATTCATTTATCTTAGATCCATGCCAACAACAGATCGTGAAGGAGGGAACAGTCACCCGCCCCCCGACTGGCTGTGCGGCCTAGGGGACCCATCCGGCTCCGTGAGCTCCCGTGTGGGGCAGAATCAAGTCCTCAAGGCCAGTGGCACTTCTGTAAGGCCCATGACGACATCCCAAGTTTCGGTAGCGTGCCACACACGACCAGCTCCATCTTGGTGCTTCTGGAATTGCTACCACCGTCTGGAAAAGTCACCCCAGACTAGTCCCGTGTAACTTGCAAAGGCATCTATTTCAATGGGCCAAGCACAGCCTGAACGCGGGCTGGCAGGCCCCGTGCGCCGCCGGAGTAGCTCCGACTCTGCCCCGAGATACGTTCCGCGAAGGAGTGAGGGCACTCCCAGCAGCCCATCCTCGGCTCCCGCACCACTAACGCCTGCCAGCAGGACTTGCCTAGAACAAGTCCACAAAGAGGGAGGGGGAGAAGAACCCCCTCAGCTGCAGAGGGTCATCCTCTGAGCGGACGGGGCCTGCTGCCAGGGGGACTCGGGGAGCCCAGGGGGCAGGTGCCTGTGTGGCTCTCTCTGGACGGAGCGGCAGGCCAGGCGCTGGGCTCTGGTGGCCCGGCCTCCCCAGCTGTCTGTCTGGGGCGGGGGGCGGTCTGGTTCTCTGCACCTGCGCTGCCACCATCACGGTGCTGATGGAACTGCAGAAACAGGTGGCTGCCTGCACGTGGCCCGCGGCCCCGTGGCCGCCGTGTGACCACCCCTGCCCCGGACGGTCTCTGCGTCACTGCCGGGCCACCCCAACCTGTCCTCGAGGGGGAGCTGCACCGAGCCGCACGGAGGCCCCAGCACACCCTCTGCGTCTCTCCGAGCGCTGGTCTCTCTCTCCCGGGACACGGTCCTGCGGCCGCCGCCGCCCGGCCCCCCACACCCCACGGCTGGTCCGCACTGACTTGTCAGCTGCCTGGGGGGGCATGTCAGACCCCAGTTCCGATGGCGCTTCTCACAGGAGTCTTTTCACAAAACCTGGGACCACGCTCTGTCTTTCAGTTATGTTGATTGCTGGAAAGTAAGTAATTCTTGTAAAAACTTGAAAAATCGTACACATTATATATGCATTACATATTATGTGATGTGATGTCGTTTGGTATATAATGCATGCAACAGCACATTCTGAAACTAAATGGAACTTGCCGCTATTAACTTTTGGATGTATTGTTCCTACACATCTGCATATTTTTTACATAATTTGGAAACTGACATATACAGGTTTAAAGTCGGATTTTTAAAAATATATCCTACCTTTTCCCATGTTACTTAAAAATTATCAAGCAAAGCAATAACTTCAATGCCCACGTGATAATCTATCTCACAAATGCCGCGAAGTCCCCACGTCCTGCCCCTTGGGGACGCTCTTTGCTCTCTCCGCCGGGAGTCACACTAGGAGCAGCGTCTTGGCACCCAGGGCACCGAGCGTGTGTCCCAGAATGGCCACAGGACAAGGGGCATCAAGCAGTGAGATCCCGTTCCCCGGGGGGTGCCCCCCTCACTCCGGCACCCCGACGGCCCGGGGCCACCCCCTCACCCCCGCGGGCAACTCGCACAGTCACTTCTTTCGTCGTCACTTTGCTGCAGGCGAAGGGGGGGTCGCCCTGAGGTTTATGCCGTCTGCCGAGCCTTTCCTCCCTGGGAAGCTCCTGCCTGTGATTCCCCGCTGCCAGCGTGTCCCGCCCCCTGTCTCCGGCTGCTCCGTGGGGGTCAGGACCACACCGGCTAGAGCCCCTGGGTGCCTTGGCAGCACCCTGGTGCCACACAGGGCTCTTGGAAGGCTGCGGGGGAGTCGAAATGGGCAGAGGGGGCACCTGGCAGTGACCCAGGGGCTGGTCTCTAACCCTGCCCCACAGGCACTGCCCCCGGGGTAAAACAGCAGGGCAGATTGGGGCGCCTGGGCGAGTGCCCCGCCACAACCCTTCGGACTGGGGCCCCAGGACAAGAAACCTCAATTGCAGGCTCGGTGACTGGGGCCCTGGGGACCATGACTTGGGTGGCCCGGTTTTAGAGGAGGGGAAGCTGCCACGAGAGGGGCAGAGCAGGGGGCAGAGGTCGGGGCCTCCTTCCAGGCACGACCAGACGTCCACAAAGGAAGGGAGATGGCCACTCAGTCCCCGCGAGGGAGGAGCCCTGCCCGCAGGGAATCACGTGAGTGCCCACGAGACAGGGCTGGTGGTGGTTTTTCTCCTGAACACGCTGCTGACAATGAGAAGGAGCTTGGTGGCCGTGCCCGCTGTTGACAAGAATGTGAATGGGCACAAATCTTGGGAGCCATGTGGCAACGCCCAGCAAGAGCCTCACGACAACCACAACTTACCCAGAAATGCCTACGTAGTTCTTGGTTTTGGTGCACCGTCCGTGTGACGGAGGCTCACCGGACGGCGCGGACAGTCACCCAGCGATGCAAAGTGGCGAGTACAGGGTGTTTGGCACTAAAGGGAATTGGCTTCCGTGTGGGCGTTTAAGCTCAAAAAGCAAAACGCAAAATTACAGATGTTTTAAGCACGTGTAAAGGGAACCGGAAATGACATCTGTAGCCTCAACCAAATCGCTCGTTTCTATTTTTGGCAAATGTTTTGCACACCAACCAGGACGTAGGTCAGCAGTTTCAAACTTTTGGACTTCACTGACCCTTTATACTCTTAAAATTATTCAGAGCCACATATGGGTGACATCAACTGATATTTACCATATTAAAACTAAAACTGATCACTTTAGAAATATTTATGCATTAATTCCTTTCTTAAAGAAACGATAAATCCACGATAAGCTAATGCTACGAAGAACATAGAGAGAGATGTTGTTTTCCATCTTTGCAAATCTCTGTAAGTCCAGCTTTAACAGAAGACAGCTGCTTTCCCATACTTGGTCCTGTATCCAATTTGCTGTGATGTCACACTTCACCAAGACTCTGGAAAACTCCACGGTGTACTCGTGAGGGAAGGAACGTGAAAAAGGCGAACGACATCTTAGCTCTTTTGAGACCAGCGCTAACCCAGGGTTGAGCGGCACTAGCCCTGACCTCGTGGGCCCCTGAAAGGGTCCTGGAGGTCCCGGGGATCCCCAGACCCTGCTCTGGGAAATAACTGGCCCAAGCATTCCTCTAGGTGTTAGCTGTCAAAAAAAAAAAATACATAAATAACAACAACAACAACGACAACAAAAAAAAGCAAGCTTCTGCTCTGTTCTCTCCTGTTCTGTTAGGGGAAGGAAGCAAACAAGGGTGTCCTCTTCAGGTGGTCGGCAAAGGCATGAGTACGGGGTGGGGTGTGGCGGGGGGCACCCTGGGGGCAGGAACGCGGATGGGGGAGGGTCTCAGGGATGCCGAGCTTTCCGCACCTCTGTGCATTCTGCAAGTTCTAAGGCAGGAGTGTGACTTTGAACATCGTTTGTGTTTTTTAAACCAAGGCCCATTGCGAGGACGCGCTCACCCGTGCAACATCTGGAAGCAGATCGGAGCCCCCAGGTGCTGGCCAACGACTCTCCTGCTTCCAGAGCGGTCCTTGTGATGGTCCCGGAGGGGACGGCCCTGGGGTCACAATGACAGGTGAGTGTCATTCCCCAGCAGGGGACCATCTCAGGGAGACGCCGCGCAGAAAAATCAAAATGGGTGTCGTCGTTCGTTCTTTGTCCACACTGATGTGTTTCTGGGTTCCGTGGACGGACTTCCAGCACCCAGGACTCCGGTCCCCACTTTCCCCAGAGCCCCTCAACGGTGCCTCCTGCCAGTGCCTGGGCCCCGGCTCCAGGCCTAATCACAGCCCTCCCCCCACCCTCCCCAGGCAGCGAGACCAGAGAAAAATAAGCCAGGCTTCGCGCAAATGATACAACAGCGGCGTGGCTTTGTGTGAGTGAGGCTGGATTTCCGAACCGTCGATGAAAGTGGTGGGGGTTTGCATCCGGGGCAGAGCAGACAATCTGCAGCTTCCGGGGCAGGTGTGGTTATCTCCCCAGGGCCCCCGGGGCCTTCGGAGCTGTGTGCCCTGTGGCTGCCTAGACCAAGTACCACGGCTGGGGGAGGGGGGCTTCAAACAGTGGAAGATTTACTGTCCAGCAGGTTGTGAGGCCAGCGGTCCACTGGGGCCACGTGGCCCCTGCATGGGGAAGAGGGACCTCCAGCGAGGAACTTCAAACCAGGAGCAGGCGGGGACTCCCCTCTCCAGCTCCGAAGTCACGCCCGCCCCAGGCCACAGAGCACGGCTCTCCCAAACAACTCCCGGTGTTCGGTTTGGCGTTTACTTCCCACACGGAATTGGCCCGTGCGGGTTACGGTGGAAACGCCTCCGTCGCTGTCATGCTGATACTGTAAATCTGGGTCCTTTCCTCCAGTTCGGAGACCGTGCGGCCCCTGCACCAGGTCCTCCAGCCACTTCCGACCCCTTCCTGCTGACAGCCACAGGCACAGCTGTGCCCAAGGGGATGCCCTCCCCACCCAGGGACAGCCCTGGCCCAGGCCACCCCACATCCTGCCACCGAGTCCAGTGCCGCCAGCGCCTGACGGCACTTCGTCTACCTCCGGTCGGCTCTGCGCGGACGACCGGTGGGAGAACCTTAGCCAGAAAGGACACTGGAAGCCCGCCGAGGTAGCAGGGACACCTCCCCCCGCGGCTGTGTCTCGTGCGGCTGTGACACGGTGGCCCCGCTCCCGGCACTCGGTTGCCGTCGCTCAGGCTTTTCACTTCGTCGTGGAGCATGTGGAGCTCGGCCTGTCCCCACGCCCCAGCCCCCACTCTGCAGGCCCCGCCCCAGGGCGGCACCGAGCCCTCCAGGCACTGAGCGCCAGCCCGCCGGCTGACCGCCGCTGACCGCCTGGCACAGGGCAGGCTTGGGGGGCCTCGCAGAGCCCGGCCCCTGGGTCAGCCCTGCAGCGCCTCCGGACAGGACGGCCCTTTGCAGCCGAACACGAGCTGGCGCTGGGCTGTCTTCTCACCAAAGGCGATCTGCATAAGTCCCCTCCCACGACGGCCGCGTACTTTCGAGGCTGCGGCTCCTCCTGTAGGAAGTCATTATGGCGTCTAATCCAGAAATAACACTCATCTCCTCCGGTGTCTCCCGGATTCAAATGATTTGCTTTTCTCATAAAAGCCAGGCCCTTGTTACTGAAATGAAGTCCCCACGATGTATGTAAAATTTATTTCCGAAGTGTGTCTACTTTTATGGGCAAAAATAATCAGGAAAAGCCACCGGCTACAAAAACTGCAAACAAAATGAACCTTTAACAAGCTAATGACTTAAGGGCGGGCGCACAGACACGTAAAGTATGTCGGGGGCTCACACTATTTGTCATTAACGCATACTCTGAAAGCTTGGCTAATATAATGTGACACAAAATTAGTCAAACACAATTCATGCAATATTGTTTAATTTTACTCCTCATTTAACTTGGTTTTAAGCAAAATCATTATGTCACATGATAACATTCACTTGAACAAGAAATACTTCATAATGGGCGCTGCCTTTAGAAATGACTTATTAAGGTTTCCTGCTGAACACATTCTTAACTATGAAAACTATAAGGCTAATAGCTTAATCATATTTTGACACCGTCTACATACTTTATGCATTATTTACAAGAAAGATATAAAAATGAAACCACTGAATCTCTCCCACAATACTTCACAGTCATAGTTAACTGGTTAAAAATATAACACATTTATCTTCCAGGGGCTTTATATTTGCATACGGATATTTGCATACCATGTTGCAATGCGCTGTTAATGTAAAATTTAACCTTTGTTCTTTCTCTCTGATGGGCAAGGTATACTCATTAAGTTAAAAATAATGGCAAAAATAAGTCTTCGGGTGATATACATTTCATAAATTATTCCCCAGAGCTGTGAGGAAAGGTAAAATGTGGGTGGGGAAATGTTTAATTGAATTAATTCCTCATTTTCTGTATTTTTATTTTACAACCCAGAGACGGAGCAACTTGAGGAGGCGTAGGTGAACCCTACGGAGCGCGGAGGTCCCCTCTCAGTGATTCACGGTGCCGACCTGCCGGAACCTGCATGACAACAATTGCACACTTCGGGGGCGAGAGGACCGGGCACCAGCATTTCACACACCTGTGCAATGGGCGGCCGGTCAGGCCCTGGGCGGGGCAGGCAGCTGGGCTGTCAGACAGGCGGGCAAACGAGGCCGTCCGTAGTTTGCAGTGGGTCACAACACGCGAAGTCAGTTTCTAAGAAAGCCCTTGTGCGGCCTTTTACGGAAGTCAGACAGCGACTTAGAAACTGGTGGGACCGTTGCTGAACGTCTCAGTTCCGTTCTCCATCTCCTTGTGGCTGCGCTCGAGCCTAAAAGGCATTGTTGGCTCGGACTCAACACCTGCAGTCACGCTCGGGCAAGGTGTGGCCCGACCCTGCTCTTGGAAGACAAGGGAAAGGTCCCCCCCACCCCCCACATCAGGCCGACGTCCGAGGCCTCTGATGAGCGGCCGCGTCTCAGACGACCGCCGTGCGCCTTCACTCCAGTTCCAGGGGACGGTGGTAAGCATGCTGCGTGCATCGCCCTGCGAGGAGGAGGGACCAGAGACACGGCTGTCGGGCAGCGGGTCAGCAGGCCAGCCAGGCAGCCCCACGGTGGTCTGGCAGGGTGGGAGGGGACAGGGGCTTGTGGGACACGGCGAGCAAGCACGTCCCCCTCAGAGGCCTCCAGCATGCGGGTCGTCACCCCAGGGCCCTGGACGAGGCAGGACCTCCCCCCACTGTTTTTTATGCCCATGGAATCTGGGGCCGGTTACTCAGACAGGACATGCATGCGAAATCCAAGGTCACCGATGGAGGCACAGCCCTGAGGTCCCGACCTCGTGGGCTCCTGACCCTGGGCCCTGCTCTGTGATGCCACTTTTCATCAGTGGGCCCTGGGCTCCCCCTAAATTTCCAGCGGGGGGCGGGGGTCGGGAGTGGGTCTGGCCTTGCTCCCTCTTTCCAGGGCAGCCAGGAGGCTTAGCGCTTACTGAGCCGACCTACCCAAGACTTCGCGTGACCTGCACACCTGCCTCCTTTTGGGCAGAGAACTCGGCTTCCGCTGCGTCTCCTGGGTCCAGTTCACACTGTGTCCGCCGACACTGAGATGCCGGCAACAGTGTCTGCGGGCCATGTGACACCCCCTTGCCACATCCACTCACCTCCCGGCGTCAGACCGGCCTGCGCCAGCGTCCCGTCCCCACGGCAGGGTCCCTGTTCCCTCCAGATGGACATGCTCTTTGTAAGAAGACAGGAGACATACCTAAGCCCCAGGAACGAAAGTACGCAGTACATCTGGCCTAATCTGGAGACGTCCCTCTCTCCTTTTGGAACCACCGACAAGGTCAGCGCTCTGTGATCGGGCCTCCTTTTCCGTGAGAAGGAAAAGGACAACTATCCACACTAACGCTGTTCGAACAAGCTGCACCCTCGGCTCCTGAGCCGAACGCCAGGCCCCTGGAAACGGAGGCGGGCCTGTCGGGCAGAAACACGGGCCCGAGCTGGACTCCTCGCGGTGTTTTCCGAGCTCTGCTCTGCGCGGGATGGTTCTGGCGAAGGTTCTTGCTGAGGTAAATAAAATTGTAGACGCTTGGAAATTCTACGACTGCTGCAGAGAGCGAAGGTGTGCAGACTGGGAAATCACTCTCCGAGGGATGAATTACACAGGATGAGGCTGGAGGCACGCGGGCTGTTTCGGGGAGGCTTCCAGGCCCCGGCAGAGGGCCGGCGGTCTCCGCGCGCCCTCCCAGAGAGCGGGCGCACGCCGGGCGCACTCTTCGCGGAGCGCCCCAGAGGCCGCCCTGTCACGTGGGCACCGCGCGGTTCCCTTCCCTCGAACTCAACACAGGTCTTCTTTATTAATTTTAATTTGTCATCAATAGCCTGACAGGCACTCTTTCGGAAAGAATACTGCACTAACTGTTTCACTCACTGTGGCAGCTGCTAGCACCAGGATGGTGATTAGCAAGAATGAGGTCAAACTGAATAATGCGGGTAGAAGTCGCTACCAGCAAAATGGATAACACAGGAGGATTTATTATGTTCACTTGCTGAAATGTAATTTAAAAACAGGATGTCACCACCTGCTATGCTGGCTTGTAGGGCCACTCGGAGCGTTTAAACGCTTCCTGCTAAAATGTTTATTTGCTCTGGCATCTATTACCGCTGACTGTACTTCTAATAACTACAGTTAAAATAAACTAACGCGTCATGATCCACTTCACGTAAACACAGCAGATGAATAAAGCATCCTGTGATTAACTCAGACCATGCAGATTAGGGTGATTTAATCATCGGTATTGGCAACAGAAAAATGAGCACTTAGAACCTCCTCGCAAGGAGCTACACACAGTTCTCCCGTTGAAGAGTCTCTTTGCTAAATGGGAATGTCACCGACATGCTGAAAGACTCGGTGTGGCGAGAAATAACGTGACGTAGTGTTCAGCGTGCTGAGAAAGCGGTTGAATGTTTACAGACGCCGGGCGTTCACATGTGAACTTCACGGGCGCTTTTTAACATCGGAAACGCAGGCGCGCCGGCTGGTGAACATCGCTGCGGAGCTGGACACCGGCGCCTTCGGTGGCACTTTTCGAGGACCTTGGAGACGCGCCGCATGCTCTGTTGTTGTTTAAAAGTCTTTTCTTGTGAGGTCGTGGAATCCTGGGCTAAAAATAGAGAAGATGGATTTTAAGCGTGCGGCCTGTCTCTGCAGAGCAGGCTATTTTTTCAGCGGAGGGCCCGTGAGACCCGGCAGCTGCCCGCCTGGCAGCCATGCTGCGGGTCAGTTCGCCGGGCCCGGCGTCTCACCCGCACACCGGACATCGCTGAAGCCACTTCGTTTAAGCTCTTTCAGAGGCGGGTTTGCAGGGAGCCAGAGGTGTGCGGGGGGTGCGGGGGGTGGCCGGGGCACACCGCGGAGCCCAGGCAAAGCCGTCTGACCACCGGGCCCCCAGAAACACCATTTCAAGGGAGAGCCTGCGCTCACACGTTTTGCCTCCAACCTTCACATCTGTGCACTTATGCAAAAGAAAAAAAAGAAAGAAGGAAGGAAAGAAATTTTAGCTTCACCATTCTGGGGTGGGTCAGTAAAAATCGTGGGTAAGCACAAAATTTCAAAAAAAAATTCACAAAAGCCTCATTTTAAGAAATATCAAGAATTGTGTGAGGAAAGGATTTTTAAAAATCCTTCCTGAGTCACCTGCGTGTCCTGCGGAACGAGAGAAACAGTTCACGGTGGGGACGTGCCTGCTCACGGGTGGCGGGTCGGAGTATCGCCCCGAGTCTGCTTGTCAAAGGACTCGGCCTGGGGGTGCTGCCGGCCCCACGTCCAGGCGCGGCCCTGCGTGCAGGGAAGGGACCCTGCGAAGGAACAGGCGAGCCCAGACACACACACATTGGCCTCTCGCGCTCCGACAAGCTGCCTCAGGGACCAGTCCCGCGACGATGCCACGGAGGTGACTTCCACTGTGGTGTCTCCAGGGCAGAGTTGTCACATTCAATCGTCAGAGAACTTTCAGGAGAAAAGCCGGCACGTGCTAAAGAGCACTGTCCCGTCCGAGGCCCCTGGGCACCCACCTCGCCCAGGGGAACCAGCAGCCGGGGGGCCAGCCCGGCATCGGGGAGCGTCTCACAACGCAGAGTGTCAGGGGTATGCACTCCCCGGTAACCGCCTGCTGCCAGCTATTATCGTCAGGGTCCCATGATTCCCTTTTATTTTGAGTGGAAACAGGCGAGGCTGCTGCCGCGGTGACAAAAAGGCGTGTCCACGAGCCGCGTCCTGCAGATTTGGCGCTGCTGCGGATGCGGCGCAGCCTTCTTTGTTGCGGTGGCCAGAAGGTGTGTCCACAGGGATGCAACATGGTAAATCTGGAGGCTGTCGTCCCGGGGAAGCCCTGCCCCATGCCTTGCGTCCCGGCGGTACACAGACAGACACGCATGAACACTGAGAAGGACCGCCGACGCACACCCGGCCGTGCAGGACGTCGCCGGCAAACCGTGCCTGGACAAGAGATGAGTTACGTGGCAGGCTCTGAGGGGGAAAGTTATCGTTTTTTACGTCTAAGTCACATGAGCATGGCCGCGCAGCCGGGCATTAGCAGGGCGCTCCAGTAACAAACGTTCCTGAGCATTTTCCTAACGATGGATTGTATCCTCCTAGGTAGGGCCCGGGTTTAACTGTGCCATTCCAAGTTGTGAATTAAATTGCAAAAGCCAAGTGCTGTGGATCGTGCTTGTGTTTCTGCACGTCGCATAGTCAGTGATCTGCGCTGTAAATAAAGAAGTCCCCCCAAACTACTGCTCACCAGTAAAACGTTAGTTCTCCAATATGTGTCTTTGGATTAATAAGCGTGGACCTGGCAAGAGATGAGGGCTCCTAGGTGATGATACCTTGGAAACTGCCAGCAGGCTTTTATTTGTTGGGCCACCTAATTGTAGCCGGTGTGTTTCCACTCTCACCTGGCACCTTTGGGAGGCCAACCAGGGCTTCGGAATGGGGCCCCGCCCCCCAGCTGCCGGCCCCCAGATGTGCGCACCCCCGGGCGTGCAGACAAAGAACCCCGGGCCTTGGTGCTCTGCCACGGGAGCAGGAGCCGGACAGCCCGGAACAATAACACTCGGCCCAGACAAAGACTGATTAATGACTCGGCAGCGGCAGCACCACACCGGCCAGGTGGGGGGGCGGAGTTTCAGGCTTTGAATATTGGCTGTTTCATTCCCCGATGGAGCACAGAGACACGGAACAAGCACCCAGACACCGTTTCCCCGAGACCTCGTTTCCCAAGCTGGCCCCCCTTGCCGTGCCCGTGTGCGGCCATCGGCGGAGCAGCAGCCACGAGAAAACGGCCCGCGGAGCCTGCCATGGTGAGTGAGTATGAGGGGCCACCGGGCTCCTGATTCGGTTTGTCCCAGGGGCTCTCGCAGGCCCCACGGCGCCCTAGCACCTCTCCCGGGTTGGAGACCCCAGCTGCCCTCAGATCTCGCGGCTTCGAGACCGCACCTTCCCCGCCGACCCGCCTGCCCCCATGGGACAGCGGGCGCGCTCACTCTCCTTCAAGAACGAAGAAGCAGAGGCGCTCCTCCCGCTCAGCGCCCTGCACCTCAGAACACGCCGTGACGCGCCTTCAACGTCACCGCAGCCGGAGGTGTTCCTCCACCAGGGCGATCTTTTTGGCCGGTGTGCCCCCAGCTTTTTAACACATGCTGCACCCGGCTATTTAGTCGGGGGCACGGGCCTCTTTGCCCGTAGACTGTCAGAGAAAACGTGACCACGGCCAACGCAAGGATAGCTGTCCCGTGTGAAAGAGTCAAAACTACACCTGTCTTTTGTCAGATCAGCAGAACAGTGTATTTTTTGGCGCGCCGCAGAGCTTCAGCAGCGAGGTCACGGGTGCCCTGAGACGACAGAGGTCGGCGGCGGTTGCTGCCGCGCAATGGTCCACTGGCCACACCCCTGTGTGTGACGAGAGGGCTGCGTGACAACTGACCCTGGGCAGCCAGGGCGACGGAGCAGCGCCCCTGCGCCGCCCACCCACGGATTCGCTGCTGCTCCCTGTCAAACCCTGTGGCTCACCCCACAGCTCGCACCCCTCCAGGCCCCCCCCAGGCCCTGCACAGGTGGCCTGCGCACTCCTGGCCCCCTGGCAAGGTGTGCCCTCGTACGCCCAGTGCTCCGTCACCCTGGCTGCTTCCTGGGAAGGACCCTTGCCCTTGAGCAGCTGCAAATCGGGTCCCCTGGCCAGTCGTGTGGCTTGGCCTGCCTTGGCCTGGTGGTGACACTTACCCCAAATGTCACTTCCTCCAGGAAGCCTTCCGCTGCAGAGTGATGACTGCCCTCCCTCCCGAAGCCTCCCTGCTCCCAGAACTCCCTCCCTGGGCTTGTGCCACATGTCTCCTCGGTCTGCCCTTCGCCAGGGGGTGACCCCTCAGCACACCAAGCAGGCACCTCCCTCACCAGCCCTAGTACACAGCCTGGCGCAGAGTCAGCAAGCTCTGTGACCATCTGTTGAATGATCAATCAATCAATCAATCAATGAACGAAACGATCTGCTTGATCCTTATAAACAGGCAAACAGGCAAGTCGGCCTAAAAGGTTTTCTAGCATTTCATTTTCTCCGAATCGTTTAAATTTTTCCAGCAGCCCAAATTCTCACAGTACTGAAAGCTATGTGAACTGAGTTTCAAGATCCAGGAAAATCAGCTTGGGAATTGCTAAAAATACAAAAAGCTCCCCCCCCCCCCCCCCCCCCCCCCCCCCCCCCGCCCCTCGTAGGTCCTGGGACCATTCAGTGAAGGTCTTTCCACTTTGCGCTCCTAAGTTCCAGGCTCAGCTTTGGCAAAACTCGGGAAATTCTGTTACGTTGAACTTCAGGGATTTCACGAGGGCAGAGCGTCCTCTTCACGCCTCAGCCTTCCACAGAGACGCGTGTGCGTGTGTGTGCGAGTGTGCAAGAGAGACTGCAGAAAGGGAGCCTGCTGCTGGTTTACGTCCGTGTGCGCTTCAGCGGAGCTGCGGGCCCCTCCCTTTCTGGGACGCAGGCCAACTTTCTTCATTTTCAAAATATCATAATATTTGTGTTAGCAGAAACTACTATAAATGCCATCAGCTACAGAATCCCAGCTTAATTTCTATTTTGACTTTATCAAAATTTGAGAAAGACATCTTTGGGGAATACAATTATCTGTGCTTAGCCTCAGCCCACAGATAAACACAGACCAACTGTTCCCGGCACCAGGCTGCGGAGCCGGCCAGGCCCGCCCACGTGTGGATGCGCCGCCAAGACCGAGCTGGAGCCGGACCCCACGGCGCACGCCGAGCCGCAGGGACCGCGCCGGGTGGTGTGGCAGATTGAAATTGTGGAAAGCACGTGAGCAGGGAGCCCAATGTTTACAAAACACACATACTGGTTTCTCACATGGATTCTTACCTGGACGCGGGCCGGCTGCTCGCCTGCCTCCTTTCGGGAGCAAAGCGGAACGAGGGAGAGCCTGCGCACCACCCACGACCCAGTCCGGGGAACCGCGGCCTTGGACGACGTGCGTCCTCCTGCTGCAGTGGCGGCCAGCCCGGCGGCAGCCAGCCCGGCGGCGGTCCCGCTGAAGAGGCGGGTTCTCCCAGGATCTGATTTTCTCTCCCGGCTTCACTGAAAATCATAATCTTTCTCGACAGCCGCCCCTTACTGTTTTATCATCTTGCTTCCGGGCTACGGATGGGTCTCCAAAGCTCCGAACACCGTGTTCGAGGGTTTCCGCAAGTCACGGGGAAAAATACGTGTGGCGAACTAACTAAACCCAGGACGTGTTTGGGACGATGCATCGGGAATATCAGCATCCGTCCGTGCTCTCGACAACTCAGCCGACCGCCGGCGGGACCAACTGGGCCCGGACACCGCAGGGCACCCACAGCCTTCCCGAGAAAGGCGGCGCCGGGGAGCGACCAGGGTGCCAAGCTGGGCCCAGCCCCTCCATCACCGATTCGCACTCTCGGCTGGTCCCCTGCAGGCAGAGAGGGAGGCTGGCCCGCTCCGAGCCCATCGGCAAACTGTTACATTTTCCCTAATAAAATGGAAACAGCAACAACCGGCCACCTCTAGACCGTCAGCAAAAAAAAAAAAAAAATGCAGGACAAAAGCAGGTTTGCCGTGTCAAGCTCTTCTCATGTGGTCACTGACTGCCGGTCGTAGCCCTTCCCTCGCGAGCAACTGCAGACCTGCGTCCGCCCCACCACGCCTCTCCCGCAGACCGGCAGGCAGGCTGCGCTCCTGCCGGCACGTCCCGGCACAGGCCCACGCCTGTCGTCGCCTTTGCCACGCCCGCGCCATCGCTGGACGAGACCAACTCCCTTCATTCCTCCCCCTCCCCCCTCACCTGGGTTGGGTTCTCAGACTCAGTCGCAACCCCTTTAAGGGCCCTGACACATCTGGCCTTTCTCAGGCTCTGCCCTGTGGCCGCGCGCTTTGCCCCCGTCCTGCCTGAGTGCTGCCGGCTGTCCCCATCTCCCGTGGCAGGTCCGGGAGCCGCGCACCTTCTGGTCCGCTGTGGGTTCTCTGGCCAGGGTTCAGGAAGCGTGCGGAGCGGGGTCAGTGTGAAGTGCACGTTCCAGTGTCTTAGAACTTGGAGCCGAAAGGCGCTTGGGAATTTATCTGTTGTCCACCCCCACAGACATGCACACGCACACTCACACGCTGACACACACACGTACACACTCACATACATGAGCGTATGTGCACACGTGCATGCCCACACATGCACGTGTGCACTTGCATTCACAAACACATACGTGTGTGCACTTGCACACGTGGACCCATGCACGCACACGCTTGCACACAGACATATACACAACTGCTCAGAGGCTCCAAACGGTGCAGAGACTGGCTCAGGGTCGCGGGGCCGGCTGTGGCGCTGCCCGACGTGCACAGCACCGGGGCCCTCCACCCTGCAGCCCTCCCGCATGCACCTGCCAAGGACGGCCACGCAGAGACGTCCGCACCAGCGTGGGGCAGCCCTTCCTAGACCGTGCTCTCACATGCGACACAATCCCATCACGTGAAAGGCAGGCTCAGGCCCTCCTGGAGCCCGGCAGCAGGAGCTTCAAAGGACAGGCGCCGCTCGCCCAGGCCCAGCGCTCACCGCCGCCTCCCAGGTAAACCTTTCGAGGCTGGAAGTGTCGCACAACAGCGCATGACAAACAACATCAGTGGCACCGGTAACCGTAGCTCTCCAGTGTCTGGTGCCGATCAGAGGCTGCAGATGGTAGAAATGATTGGCAAACTGCCCGAGCATCTCTCCTCACACCCTCAGGATCAATGCGAATGGCTGCCAGGTTTTCCGATTTCGCAGGTAAACAAACGGAGAGACTGAAGTCACTTGCCCCGGGACAGGAGCTAGTTCAGCGGGGAAGGCGGGCTCGGACGGAGCTGGCTGGCTTCCTGGCCTTTCCACGCCCCGTCTCCCTGACCTGGCGGAAGTCCCTCAGCCGTGGTCCTGCTGCTGAGGGTGTGCCGTCCCTGGCGAAGTCACCCCGCCACCCGCCCAGCGGGCACTGACACCGGTCCTCCTCCGCACCGGCACAGACGCACCTCCAGGAAGCCCGTGGTGCTGTGCCTCCCGACTCTCCACCGGCTTTGGAGAACCCCGAACGTGACACTTCAGCGCCGCCCCTATCACCGGCCGTTGACTGGCCACCTCCTCGTCTTTGTCATTCTCCGCACACCAGCTTCAGGAATAAGAAAACCTTCCTGCTAAACGGATGTAGGACACAGAGGGTGGAGAAAGTCTTCGAAAGCGAAAGTGTCGATCATTCACCGCAAAGAAAGCCTGTGAGTGCACTCAAGCCCTTCCCCCAGGCCTGCAAAGGTATCTATTCGTAATTCACAGGAATCAGAGCTACGAGGCCCGTTGTTTCCGGAACGCCGAGCTCCGCCTGCGGCCTCAGAGCCCAGGAGGCTCCCCGCCGGCCTCCCCGGGGGCTCACATCAAACCCTGGCTCATAATGGATGTGATGACGCACACCTGGACGCTGATTAGCTACCTGTCAGCTCCACGATAAAGGCGGCACAACCCCTAGTTTGTCATTCACTCATCCGAAGTCGTTCTGAATAAGATCACAAGACCGTAATGTAATCATTATGCCGCACGGCCGTGGTGGGCCCGCGCGGGGCCCGCGAGGTCAGAGCCCCGGCAGGGTCACGCCGCTTAATTTACTCACTTCTCACACATTTATAAAAGGGGAGTCCACCGTGCAGCGTGGACCCCGGGCCAGGAGCAGCCGCTTCCGCAAACGGATGAGGTGACGTTCGGCAGGAGGCACAGGGGGGCGGCGGGACCGCAAGGAGAGTCTTTTTGGAGAGCCGGGCTCCCGCTCGCATCGGAATCGAGCCGCTGCGCTCTCTCCACCAGCCCGGTTTGCCTTCCTTGGCTGCCACTCCGCCCAGAGGGCTCATCAACACCCACGTCGCTGCCACGTGACATGCTCTGTGCAGACCGGGGTCTCCAGGCCACAGGAAGGGTCCGGCAGGGGTGCCGGTTGCTCGACAAGGTTGGGTGGCAGGCGCTGAAGTGCAGCCTCAGCTGGGGACAGGGCCGGGACAGGGGGAGACACACAGGCTGCTGGGAGCGGGAAAATCAGCTTCACAACCTGAGGTGGGGGAGGGGACAGAGAGGGGCCAGGGGTGGCCACATACCTGGGTCCAGTGGGCAAAGGGCGTGGGGCCAAAGGAACAGGCTCTGTTGAGGGTGACTTTTGTCATGGATGGTGCTGGTCCTTCAGCCGTTGGACTAAAGGGGAGGTTGCCTTTTAAGTTCAGTCTGGGCTTCGCCCAGGGTCCTGGCCCATCACTTGCCCTCGGAGGGAACAGGCTGGGGAGCTACCGGAATGTGCAATGCGGAGAAAATAAAACAGTGTTTTGAACTGACTTGGGAGGAAAGAGCCAGCAGGCCTCCGCCTCCTGGTCATCCTGGCGTCTCCAGAGCCACAATGACCAATACCAGGCCCTTCCCAAGGTGGGTCCCTGCCCGGGCCGGACAAAGGCCGGTTTGATCATAAACACGGCCAAGTCACATGCGACAATGACGAAAACCTGTCACCCTGAGTTTCCAAAAGAATGTGTCCTTCAAACAGGGCACAGCACAGAAACACATGTCAGGCGTTCTCGCCGGGTCAGCGGCCAAGACGAGAAGCTGTTTTCCAGACGGTGCCTGTTAGTCTCCAGCAGGCGTCCCTGACGTCTCCTGTTCCGACTCGACTTTGGCCGGCCTGGCAGGTGGCCCCGCACACCGCGGTGGCATCTCCGAAGCATGAAGGTCCAACAGTGAGCTGTCCAGCGGAAACCCTCAGGCTGCCGCCCCTCAACCCAGAGCCCTTCCCAGCCGAGGTACAGAGAGGGCGGGGGTCCGGAGGGGCTGCAAGACCCCTGCAGCTGCAGCGGTGGCAGCACTGAGTGACTCGGCGCAGGGTGACGGAGGGCGGAGGCCTGGGAGGGCAGGCAGGCGGCACGGCCGGCAGTGCCGGCAGTGTGGGTGCCCGACAGACTGGGTGGCTCCCTGCAGCTGCTCCTGGACGAGTCAGCTGCCCCCGGAGACGCCGTCTCCGACCTGTGCATGGGGAGGCTGCTGGTGCGCACTGCGCGGGGCCCCTGTGGGAGGCGGGCACACGAGGACATTGCTGCCGCAGGGCCGGGCGCAGGCAAGGCCCCCTCACGGCCTCCCCGCCCTGGATGGCCACTGGAGGTGCGGCTGCCGGGGGCTCTGCAGAGCA
This sequence comes from Anoura caudifer, assembly GCA_004027475.1. Taxonomy (NCBI): domain Eukaryota; kingdom Metazoa; phylum Chordata; class Mammalia; order Chiroptera; family Phyllostomidae; genus Anoura; species Anoura caudifer. The sequence goes on along the minus strand of PVKU01007706.1, from coordinate 37,339 downwards.
CGGCGCCTTCTGGCCGAGCGTTTTCCACATCAGGGCTCTCAGCCTGGGAGCTTTCCTGATCTCCAGTACCTTCGAAACTCAGTTCATAGTTGTGTGCATGTGTGTGTTCTTATGTGCAAACATGCATGTATACAAACTGCATGTGTATGCATGCATACATGTGCATGCATGCACATATACTTGTGTGCTTGTGCATTGGCTATACGTGTGTGTGCATGCATGTGAGTATGTGGTGTCCATCCCCATGCATGTGCATATGCACACATGTCGATGTGTTGATAGACAGACAGACAGACCTTTTCCTGGGGGGGGGGGGGATGCCAGGATTTTACCAGACCCCGACAGCACTGCTCAGCAGGAAAGGCAAAGCACGAAGAGCCTCTGAGGAGGACACGGTTTCCTCAGACGCTGCCCGCCGCTCCGTCCAAGCTGGGATTTCCTGGGAAGTCCATGCTGTCAGCTGAGGAAGGCGGGGGTGTCGCCCCAGGTGAAGGGACCACACAGCAGGGAGCAGGGAGCGCCCCCCGTCAGCAGGGCCTCAGCAGGCGGGACTCCCAGAAGGCCAGACTTCCCCGCAAGGCCCCTTGGGACAAAGGCAGCTTTGGGAGGGGCACGTCCCCAAGGCAGATGCATTCCAAGGGACTGACCCCCAAAGGGACGAGGTGAAAGGACACTGACAAGGGGGTGGCAGTGAGACGGGAGGGCGATGGCACCTTCTGCAGGAACAAGGACCAGGGAGTTGGAGCGCTGCCCCCAGGGTGCCCTGCTGCTGCTGGGCATAGGTGGAAGGAGCCGGGCGGAGTGCCGTGTTCTTCGGGGACACGCGAGAGAGGGCATAAATGTCTGACTCCGAGGGGACAGTAACTTCCCAGGTAGCCGTGGTCACGCGCCAGCAGCCAGGGGCTGACTAAGCACGGAGTCCTCAGCAGATGCAATCGCTGGGGGTTGAAGGAATCGAAAGGAAACACGATCCGCTCTTTCCTTCACTCTCTCTCCTGAGAAACGCTGAAACAAGCAAAGAGAAACGCCACCCACAAACTTCCCGCCTCCCCCGCAGCGCCTCCGGGAAGGCGCGGCGCCTGCAGGAGGCGGACGCAGCGGACGAGCGTTCCCTGCGCAGCTCACGCTCCACGCCGAGGCTTCCCAGCACCAACACGTCAAAGAAAATACAACGGCGTGTCATCTGTTGCAAGAATGAATCGGCGACAAAGGAACGTGAAGCGCAACTCCAGCCAAGCCCTCGGTAGGGTGGGAGGGCCTGGGCCCTCACGCTGTTGGGGAGGGTGAAAGATGAAGATTGCGTACGAAACCCGTCAAAACAGGCATCACGACGGGGGACTGGTCTGGTCCGATGCCGCAATGCACTCGGGCACTGCAGGCCCGGGAACGCAGGGGAGCTGTCCCGGGAGAGTGGAATACGTGGGGGGGACAAGAGTCCAGAGAGACCCCTGCGTCCTGCCTGCTTGCCCAGCGCTACAAAGCGGCATTTCAAGGCAGTGGGAGAAGCCCACTCTTTCACGAACGCTGCTGGGGAAATTGGCTGTTTATTTGAACAAAAACATTTAGACACGTTTGTCACACAAACCAGCAAATTTAATCACTAACGTTCAAATTTTTTAAAATATTTAAAATATAAAAATAGTCGCAGAGAAAGGCAGACACCAAAAGACAAAGGCTGGTAGACCGAACAGATATGAGGAGCCAGCCCGCGTAAAGCACGTCTGTGGGTCGGTAAGAAAAAGACAAACCACTCGATACACGAGTGTGCAGAACACTTAACCAGGCTCTTCGCAAGCGAGAAAAAGCAAAAAGCCAGCTAAACACTGGGAAATTGCTCCTTCACGTTAAGGCTGCCGGACATAAAAATTAAAACCAAAATGAGAAACTGCCCCCTCCAGACTGGCAAAAATGTCCAAGGGGAAGCAGGGTGTCACACTCCCTTGGCACAGGTGCCACACTTCGGCCTCCGAGGAAGGAACCAGGGGCTCGCGTAGCCCCCAACCCAGAGGTGTCAGGTGCAAGCCTGCTCCTTCATCACATCTTAACGCGCAACAGTTGCAGCTCAGAAATGCCCAAATGTCCTTCAAGACACCAGTTTTTAAAATAAACGATGTGCATTTATGTATCAGCATGGACACATCTTGAAAAGAGGCTGAGTTTAAATAACAAGTTACCAAATGTGTATTTACGTATCAGCACGGATACATTTGGAAACAAGGCTGAGTTTATGTAACAAGTTACCAAATAAAATGTTACCACTTATGAATTTTTAAATGAACACAAAACAGTACCAGGTACTTTTCATAGTTACCTGCATTTCCAAGTAACATATTTTTCAAGAGCTTGCAGGATCCTACAAAACGTCCTGAAGGAATGACTGGTGTGGGGGGAGGGGAAAAGCTGGGTGTGGGTAACACAGGGGTCAATGCTATTGTTATGTTTTTCTCTGATGTGAATCTTTACACTTAAAGTAAGTATGTGAAACCTTATTCTTTTTTTTAAATACATTTTATTGATTGTGCTATTACAGTTGTCCCATTTCCCCCCTCATTCCCCTCTGCCCTGCACACCCCCTCCCACCCACATTCCCCCCCTTTAGTTCATGTCCATGGGCCACACATTTAAGTTCTTTGGCTTCTACATTTCCCACACTATTCTTAACCTCCCCCTGTCTATTTTGTACCTACCGTTTATGCTTCTTATTCTCTGTACCTTTCCCCCCTCTCTCCCCTTCCCACTCCCCTGTTGATAACCCTCCATGTGATCTCCATTTCTGTGATTCTGTTCCTGTTCTAGTCATTTGCTTAGGTTGTTTTGTTTTTGTTTAGGTTTGGTTGTTAATAGCTGTGAGTTTATTATCATTTTACTGTTCATATTTTTATCTTGTTTTTCTTAGATAAGTCCCTTTAACATTTCATATAATAAGGGCTTGGTGATGATGAACTCCTTTAACTTGGTCTTATCTGGGAAGCACTCTATCTGCCCTTCCATTCTACATGACAGCTTTGCTGGATAGAGCAATCTTGGATGTAGGTCCTTGCCTTTCATGACTTGGAATACTTCTGTCCAGCCCCTTCTTGCTTGCAAGGTTTGTTTTGAGAAATCAGCTGACAGTCTGATGGGAACTCCTTTGTCTCCTTTTCTCTTGCTGCTTTTAGGATTCTCTCCTTATCTTTAATCTTGGCTAATGTAATTATGATGTACCTTGGTGTGTTCTTCCTTGGGTCCAACTTCTTTGGGACTCTCTGAGCTTCCTGGACTTCCTGGAAGTCTATTTCCTTTGCCAGATTGGGGACGTTCTCCTTTATTATTTGTTCAAATACATTTTCCACTTGTTGCTCTTCCTCTTCCCCTTCTGGTACCCCTATAATTCAGATGTTGGGATGTTTAAAGATGTCCTGGAGGTTCCTCAGCCTCTTCTCATTTTTTTGAACTCTTGTTTCTTCATTCTGTTCTGGTTAAATGTTTCTTCCTTCCTTCTGGTCCACACTGTGGATTTGAGTCCCGGTTCCCTTCCCATCACTGTTGGTTCCCTGCACATTTTCCTTTATTCCATTTTCATAGCCTTCACTCTTTCCTCTATTTTGTGACCATACTCAACCAATTCTGTGAGCATCCTGATCACCAGCGGTTTGAACTCTGCATCTGATAGGTTGGCTATCTCTTCATCACTTAGTTGTATTTTTTTTTTCCAGTGCTTTGATCTGTTCATTCATTTGGGCCATATTTTTTTCTTTGGTCTCAGTGTGCCTGTTATGTAGTAAGAGGCAGAGCCTCAGGTGTTCACCAGGGCAGGGAAACCCACCGCTGTATGTGGGGGAGGGGCCCAAGAGGGAACACTGCTGCTTGCTTGACTCTCTGTCGGTTTTCAGTCACTTGTCCCACTACCCACAAATAAAGTGGGCCCTTCTGGTGCTGATTCCCAAGTGTGTGGGTTTGTGTACATTGTAGGATCCCATGGGTCTCTCCAATGAACTCTCCTGTGAGGCTGGGAGTTTCTCCACTGCCACAACCCCCACAGGTGCTTTCAATCAGAGGTTTGAGGCTTTATTTCCCTGCTGGAACCCTGGGTTGCGCAGTCTGTCTTGCTCCCCAGTTGTTCCTCCTGGTTTACCCACACACAAATGTGGGACCACTTGGTCCACCAGCCACTGCCTTGCCACAAGTCCTCTCTGCCCAGCTGGCCATCTCTGCCCTTCCTACCAATCTGGATGAGTGCTTCTTCTTTAACTCCTTGGTTGTCCAACTTCCATACAGTTTGATTTTTCTGTCAATTCTTGTTGGTTTTTGTTTTTAAATTTGGCGTTGTCCTTCTTTTGGTTGTTCAAGGAAGCACAGTGTGTCTACCTATGCCTCCATCTTGGCTGGAAGTCCCCAAATCTTATTTCTTGATATGTCTTGAATTATTCTTTGTAATTCTCTATACATTTTTAATTTTCCAAAATTGGAAACATGTCATCAATGCTAATGTTTTTGTTTTATCATTGTTAACCAGAATAAAGTCACACATTGCTGTTTTGCCTTCTTTTTAAAAGATTCCTATATTTGGCTATGTAAAAAAAGTCCGAGTTCTCAACAGAGAAAACACCCACAAACAAATAAAATTGGCCAACAATGACAAGAAAAGCGTCTTTGCCACCTATATTGAAAAGAGTTCGTATTTTGAATACATGAAGATTTTCCTCAGATCGGTAAGAAAAAGATATTGTTCTGGGAAATGGGCCTGGCAAAGAGTCCCACGAAGGCTGCACCTGGTGGCGATAAGGAAGCCCCGCTGCACAGGTGACACAGGGGTGTGGGCGGGGGCAGGGCACTGTGCACGGGGCCCACCTAGGGTCTTGCATCAAAACTTCGGGGGTTTCTGCCAATCAGACCAAACTGCGAGGAGAGCGCCCCCCGCAGTCCCCCTCACAAAGCCTCTGGGGTGGGCGTCTGGGAGCTCCTGCCTGGGGGCCAGCAAGGAACACAAGCGTCTGTGCCTCTCAGTCAGGACCCTGGGCATTACAGACAGAGGCCCACCTCAGTTCCGCCCGGTTTAGAGGCGCCCAGCAGGCTGGGTGGTGGGCCCTGGGGCGGCCCCTACCCGGCGGTCTGGCCCAGCCCTATGTTCCCTGCTGGACCCCCTTCCCCCATCTGGCTCACCCCCGGGCAGCAGAACAACTCTGAGCACCCTGGCCTCTCCTCCTCTCGGCACCCTGGCCGCAGTCCAGAGTCCCTGGCAAGTGTTGCAGGAGCCCCTCTGGGGAGACCGCATCGGTCGGCTGCCTGCCTCTAAACCCAGGGCGTGGCCCCCACATGGATGGCATCCCCCTCCCGCTCCTGAAGCCAGGCTGGGGCCGGCTTCCACGGGCTGCAGGGACCCCAGGGGAGGCGGAGGGAGGGAGTGGGGCCTGCAGAGAGAAGTCCCACCCGCAGGCCCCTGACAGAAGGAAGCTACGATCTTTTATAACTCAGATTTCTAGCAAGTGTGGGAAACACGTCTGAAACTGGTGCGTTGGTGACCTTACAAAAGCTACGATGTACCAAAGAGATGATTTATATTGACTCTGTTTCCCCAGGAGCGTGAGGCCGAGGTGTCAGTTCACCGACGAGTGAGTCCGGGGCCGCTGAGAAACGGAGGACCCCGAGGTGCGGAGGAGTCGGGAAGGGGGTCCCAGCCAGGACCGTGTCCACGCAGGCTCAGGCTCCCAGCACTTCCGTCCGCACCTCGAGAAGGAGAGGGCCGCTTGGACTCTTTGACGGTGTTGCGGGGCCTTTGAAATACAGGTGGGAAACTGATGTGACCCCGCGGCTTCCCGCAGACGACCCCTGCAGCCGCGGGGATTCGCCCAGCTCCCAGCGCCAAGCCGCCGAGCGAGAAAAGCCGCAACAAGGGCCGCCTACCTGAAAGTAGGCGCAAGGACTGGCAGCCTCCCGCCGCGCAGTGAAATGAGCGCGGCGAGGGCACGCGGAACGCGATGGTGTCGGCCGCCAACACCTGTTTCAACTGGTAGCCCATCTTTAAAAAGAAGAACAAGCGCGCCTCCTCCCAGTCTTTACAGGAAGAGCTACAGCTTGAAAACTCCCCCCCAGGATTCGCTCCCCGGGCTCCGGTGGACCGGACTCTGCGTTCTGCGGTCCTCCTCCTGGCCTGTGCACCGGTACAAGGAACACGGTGTCATTCACTTATTTTTTAATTGAAAAGGCTAAAGGTCCGTTGGTGAGCGGGATGAGGGTAAAGGCGGTCCCCAGAACTCAGAGATGGGATGGCTAAGCAAGGACAGGCACCGACAACGAGCGAGTGACACTTTGGCAAAGGACACGTATGACATGCTGTCAGCCCCGAAGCACGAGGACAGGCAGGTGCCACGGGGCTGAGCGGCGTGCCTTGGCTAAAGCGACGAGGTGGACGCTCCCTTCCAGCCCGCTCGGCAGGTGCCCGCTGTGCCGTCGCCTCTGCCGGCCTCGGAGAAGTGAGTTGGTCTGCCGCAGGACGGGTGCTTGTGCCTTTAAGGAGAAGTCGCGGTTTTAAACCAGCACTTTTTTTTAGCCTCGGTGAGAGGGGTTCTGGGAAAGCCGGAGTGCTCCTTAGCGACGCAGGACTCGTCTATTCTGGGACTGCCTGGGACGCGGTCTCGAGACTGCCTTTGAGCGCCGTCTCCACGCCGTGGCAAGCTGTCAGCTGTCACTCCTGTTGTCACGGTGCCGTCTGCTCCGCATCTGCACGCGCGCCTCCCAGCCGGCTGCGTGCAGGGACCGGGCGCCTGGAGACCGAGATCATTACGGATTGCACGCGAAAGCCGGGTCGAGGACAGCGGGCTTGCTCCCCGGCTGGCTTCCGGCACTTTCTTTCCAGGCTTCCGAAGTCGCTCTCTTTCCTTGGAAGAGGCAGGACGTGCCACCAGCCTCCCACTTCACCCTCGCCCGACCCGGCTGGGTGGCCTTCCAGGAAGCTTGTGTCATCTCTGGGGACCCAGGTTCCCCAACTGCAAAATGGGCAAGAGTATAGTGCCTCCCCCCTGGAGAAGCTCACACCGTGGGAGGTGGTCCCTGGGAGCAGCTCAGAGCGCAGCAGGGCTGGGTGGGGCTGGGGATGGGGCCGAGGGGAAGGTAAGACCCAAGTCTACACCTCTTAAAAATTGTTATCTTGATGAACAGAACTTCTCAGAAAGTTGCTTTTAAATATTTGATTCAGTGGAACTCTTTAAACCACTTTCAAGCGGGCTGCAGAAGCCCACACTGGCCCGGCTATGCTGGGTGGCTCCCCGACTTCTTGCCCCGTGCAGGGCTCTGAACGAGGCACCACCATCAGAGCTGCCCCCCGCCCTATGGAGCTTAGGGCCCACAGGGGGAGCCAGAGGGGCCGACACAGTTAGGAGGGTGGCCAGCAGGGCAGAAGGAGGAGCCCAGGGGCTGCCACCTCACCTGGTCCACTCACTCACTTTACCTGAAACCTGAAAAGTGACTGGACACGGGATAGGCTGGGCCGGCAGGAGGCGGAGAGCACAGCAGGAGGAGGGGAGGGTGCTGGGCAGGGCAGAGCAGGGAGGGCGCCCCCCCCGCCCCCCCAGGGGAAGTCCACAAGGCAGAGGCCACTCAGCTGGGGGCACGCAGGGTCCAGCGGCCAGGTGGGGATCCTGCCCTTTATTCTAAGTGTCTAAGTGGGAACGATGAGAAATTACAATGCACATGCTTGATATTTTGCCCACTTTTATTCATTTACCTAAGACTTTGGGAAAATCAGAGATGTTTGCTTTACCAAGTTCAAGGCGAGGATGTTTTCAAGGAAGCGATACAGAATCGAAAGCCGCTGAGTGATATGTCTCCTTGGACATCTGTGAGCCTGCCCGACGAGTATCATTTTCCTAAGTTCATTTTTCTACCATGAGGGATCGCCGTTCGGAAGCCCAGCCAGACTGCGTTCATGGTCCAGAGCGCTCCGTAAACCCATTTATGGGGGGGGGGGGGTTGAAATCTTTCCAAAACGTGCATGAATGGGTTACAGCTGCAGAAACCGTGCCGTCGTGTCCTCAGCAATCCTCCAAGACACACGGTGCGCGCCCCCGACTCGGAGAGCCGCTGCGGGGGGCTGGGAGGAGCGTTCTTTCCCAACAGTTCTCTTCGCCCCTGTTTTTTTTTTTTTTCTTCTTCTTTCAGATATTCTCATTTTAATCACATGCATGCCTCTGCCCACTTACTCAAAACAGTTGGAAAAAGACAGAAGGGTCCCGGCCACATCCCCGAAGCTGCATTCTCGGGGTGTCAGCGCCGCCGTGTCTGGGGGGCGGAGCAGGCAGGTTCCGCCCCGGGCAGCCTCGCCATCGTGGTCCCTCAGAAACCTCTCAAGCTTTGAAAAGCACTAATTTCACCTTTTCTCCCCCTGGATGAGTGTTTTTCTTTTGCAAAGTAGAAAAGGCTAAGGCTGAGAAAGCTTTGCAATCTCCTCATGAAAAAAAAAAAAGATGGGAAATTGATCCCCGGGTTCAGGCAGCGGGCCTGGAGCACCTGCCTCCCGCCTCCCACCAGGGGCCCTGCCAGCCTGGCGCGGGCTGCTCTCCTCCCAGCTCACGCCAGTTCTCCTCGACTTAAAGCAAAACAAAATAAAGGGATTTAAAGACGGCCTGCTTTCCAAGACCTACAGACCGTCTGCAGAACATTAAGGGAAACTGGCTATCAGCCCAAAGTGTTTTTCCCAAACCACCTCTTAAACATTCTCAGGCCGGAGCGCCGTGCGAAGCCCACCCTGTCATCTCGGAGCCTCTGCTCGGCCCCGGAGCCCCCGGCGCTGTTAGGTTTCATTGTGATCCAGCACCTCTCCGCCAGACTGGAGCCTTGGGGTGCTCTCCCTGCCAAATTGGTACAGGCTCATCTTTGCAGGCAAATATGCCGCTAGAAAATGGATACCACGATGAGCATCCGTGAAATTCGTGGGCCCGTTCCTCGAGGCCCCCGTCACCATCCAGGCAGATACGCAGGTTGTGGGTCGGAGGGCAGTTTTTTCCCGTTTGATCAGACACCGCGGTTGTGTTGCTTTGAAGAGAATTGCAGTTAATTCGACTCTAAATGTGAAGACGCAGGCACTTACGGAATGCCTGTTTACTCAGGGAACCTTTACCCAGCCTAGGAGGCTGGAAGGTCAGACATGCAGGCAAGGAGGAAGGGAAAGGAGGGCCGCGGGGCTCCGAGCAGGTCTGGAGACAATCCATGAATGTGATCCAAGGAAGCCCACGGTTGCCTGGAACCTGTGTCAGGTCTCAAATCTGGGTCGCAGTCCAGTAATTAGGTGAGACAATTAAAACCTGGATGTTTTTGGAAAGGAAACCAGCAAGAATTAATTCAAAGTTAATTGAAGTGAGGCAGCCTCTCTCTTGGATGGGCTGACTGGAGACGAATGGGGCGCTTTGCTCTGCTGGAGGGATGGGCAGGGGCTCAGGCAGCTTCAAGCGCCCCCCGCCCCCGCCCCAGGCTTCATGGGGAGGCAGCCCTTCCTGGCACGAAGGAGCGCATGAATGAGCGTATGGGAAGCCTGGAGCCGGCTGAATCCCTGTCTGTTTCTGGGTGGGTTGCTCGCAGGCGCAGGTCTGTGGACCAGAGCACACTTGAGTGCCCCCAAGGCAAAGCGTGTGTGACGTCAACGCAGTCCAAAGCCCTCGATGGTGTGACGGCGTTAGGAAGGGACTCCCCTGGGAGGTGAGGAGGCCCTGAGGTGGGGCCCTCTGGAGGGGGACTCGTGTCCTTGAAAGAGGGAACAGGCGAGCACACTTTCCTCTGTGTGTGTGAGTGTCCACCACGAGGAGACACGGTGGGACAGCGACCACCTGCAAGCCAGAGGAGGGCCCCACCCGACACTCCATCTGCCAGCACCTTGATCTTGGACTCCAGCCTCCAGAATGGGAGGAGCAAGCCCTGCTGTTTAAGCCCCCTGGTCTGTGGTAACTTGCGGCGCCAGCCAGGACGGACTGGGACTGAGACAGAGCCTGTCCCCGGTGCCACGGGACCCTGGAGCCCCCTCTCAAACAAAGAAGAGACAGGTCGTTCTTTCTCCAGCTCAGGTGCAGTCAATGCCAATGCCTCCTGGAAGCAGCTGGAAAGCCCAGGACCACGAGTCTCGCTTTAGGCCGCAGGGGAGGGGCGGAGATGGAGCTGCACTGGGCAGCCGCAAATGGCGTTCTGAGGTGAACCAGGCAGTGGTGACGCTGGGACCGCCGGGGCCCCCTGAATTCCACTGCAATGCTCTTCGGCCGCCAGGCTGCTCGCCTTGTCAAGCGTGTGGCTGGCTTTCATCTCTTCGGCGATGACAACGAAGGCCACGGCATCTATTAACTGTCAGTACAGCCCTCGTGGGCCAGTTACGCATGCAGGGTGACAGCCCCAAGCCCGAGGGGCCTTGACAAGCGAAGGTCCTGGGGGGCGCTGCGGTGCCAGGATCCCTAGAGCGAGGAGCAACTGGGGCTCCTGGGCTGGCCCCCCGGTCACTGGGGCAGGGCCGCCTGTCTCAGGGGTAAGGACTGGTCGTTAACTGTCCGGCGCCGGTGCTGCGGCCTTCGTCGGCAGAGGGGATGGGGGGCGACTGGGCCCGCTCACCGGGCCTGTTGACGGCTCTCCTCCATTATTGCCACTGTTGAACGGAAGCCGTGGTTATTTCCACTCTGAAGTCACACGGAGTGACATGTCCCTGTCTCCCTATAAATCTTAGTCAACATGCCACTCCAGTGACACACGCAGCCAGGCTCCGCGCAGCCAGGCCCCCGGTGCCCGCCTTCCCCGTGGGGCGCTCCCGGCCCTGGCACGCAGCCAGCGAGACGTTCCGTGGACGCCCGTGGGCCCGCCTCCGCGGGGGACGCACTGATGAACGCCGCTGGGGGCCTCTTCCCTTGGAAAGCGGAATCTCCCTCCCAGTCCAGCCGAGAGATCCGTTCCCGCCTCCTGGTTCCCTCCCCGCCACAGTGATAGGAAGCAACTGGAACACGACTCTGGGGTGTCAGGCTGTCAGGAAAATTCTTAATGAAATTAAAACCCCACCACTGGAACTCCTTCTATTTCTGGCTGCCGAGCGCGGTGCTGCCGCTGTGTGACTCTCCACGCGGCTGTCGGCCTGGTGGCTCTGCGGCAGAGAGCTGCTGCATGTCAGCGGTTCGCCCCAGGGGACGCGGGTGGAATATTTTACACCTGAAGTGGCCTTATTTCCAAGCGGCGGCATACCCCGAAACGCAGCTCCGCGGCGTGTGATGGAGAGGCGCCGCTTGGAAAACCAGGCAGAACGACGTGGGCGGAGCCGGCGGGATGCGGCCTTGGAAGGGATGCTGCGGCCGGGCCTCTGCCGTTCTCATTCTGAAACTTCGGCGGTGCCTCCTGTGACCTGCAATCTCTTTCTCTTCCTTAAGCAGCCCACTGCTGATCGGATGCAAAGCCCGGTCCCGGGGCAGCGTGCCTCATTCTGAAAACCCTGTCTCAAAGCCAGCGGCACGCACGCATCAGGGCTTTGGGGGGTTGGGGGGCTCTCAGCTCCTGCTCCCCCCCCCGCCACATGCACACAAAAATCACATCTAAAAGAAAAGTTGATGAAATGATAATTTCTAATATATTTATTTTTAAACGTCTCTTAATTCTATGTGTCGGAGTTTGCTCATTTTAAATAAGACTTTTTTTTACGCTAAAGGGAAACGCTTTTTTTTTTTTTAATGAGTAAATCCACCTAAAAACATAAGCCTTTTTATATGCAAGATCCAGCAAATTCCTCAACCCAACTGTCACTCAAACGTCAAGTCTGGTTCATTTCAAATGAAAAGTCTCAGAGTGGAACTTATCAGCCCCTTCCTCTGTTCCCTCTTTCTTTGTGTGTCCCCAAAGTATTAAAATGCTCGCGCAGAGAGGGACGAGCGGCTTTTAGAGCCATCCTTTTATTTTCCGCTGAAATGCTGTTGTTAAATGTCACAGCGGGGAGAGGGCGGGGGCTGGAGTTCAAGAACACTCAGACATGTCCTGTTAATTCTTCATGACGCGGTGACAGGCTGTGCTGGAAACACAAAAGCCCGGGCCGGCGAGCTGCCGGGAGTCACCAGGGGCTGCACGTGGCCCCCGCCCCCGTCCCGGCCCCGGCACGCTCGCTTCCGCACAGGAAAGCCATTTTTAACCCCGTTCTCTTTCCGCCGCGTTCGGCGGTCTGAGTCACATTCCTGGCACCTCAGCCTTTGTTTTAATTGAACACATACTAGTCAGCCCGCGCCCACACGCCAAGCCCTGCCATCACCTGCAATTTTTGTGTTTAAGAGGAAGAAACTTTAAGAGGCCAGGGAGTCACCCCCGTCCATACTGACTGGGGACCATCTGTTACGCCTCTAATTAAAACCCACTTGTAATGAGCTTGTTAGCGCAGGAAATGTGTCAGGTAGAGGGTACTATTCGGGGGAAAGTTGTTTTGGTGGCTGAACGATGCTTTGAAATCCTATTAGTTTGACAAAGTAACGCATTAGTGTTTTGACCCAGCATTCAGGAGACTTCAGGGGACCTGGTATTCTGCTCCAGTATTTCTCCTTCCCTCAAATGTGTTGCTGTTTCCACCTCCTCTATCGTCAGATGGCCTCTCTTATAATTGCAGCATCAAATCTTTGTCTCAATTTTCAACTGCAGCTGATTTCAAATGATTAAAGACGCACAACAGGGAATAAACAAAAATGCTTACATGCAATTATTTTTAATTAGTATTTGGCTATAAAGTGTGTGCCTTCATAAAAAAGTCTGTTATTCACATAAACATCTGTTACCATCCACACGAGGAAGCGCTGTAAGTCTGTCATCCGACGCCGAGGCAGGACCGCGGAGGGAGGACGGGCGGGAACGCCCGGGCCCGAGGCTGCCAGACAAAAGAGGCAAGTCTCGCCGCCAAAACAGCCCCAGAGCCACGCCTTCAATTAACGGCGCTCACAATCGGAGGAAGGGCCCTTGCCGATGGGGCTGCACTTCAAAATGTTAAAATAGATGGAATTATTCTTTGAAAACAATGGGATCTCTGCACACAAGACAATTTCAAATTCTTTGACTAATTTTGCCCCCGCGCAGAGAATCAGAAGGTTTCCTGTTTGCATGCTCTCCGCCAGCTGCTAATTTCCCCCCCTCTCTCTGCCCTCCCCTGTTTGTGCATGAATACATCCAAAGTTTGCGAGGTGCGGCGGCTTAAATCCCAAGTGCCAAATATTAGCCTTGTTTCACGAGAGCCTCCAGCAAGGGGAAAAAATATATATTTTAAGGGAGCATGCCCCCACCAAGCACGGGGAGACAGACACGGGGAAATAAATTAATGCCGAGTAATTGATAGGTGGAGAAAGGGCCACTCTGTGCTCTACTGGGAGGAAAACGAAGGGGAGGCGCGAGAATACCTTGTCCGTGAATTACCGAATCGGTGGGAATTACGGGCTCCAGCCGGCAGCGCGGCTTGGAACCCAACCCCAGCAACCCCAGTTAACACGTTCTGCTCGAGCCCAAAAGCCACAGCGTTTATTAACCGCACAATTCACGGGCCAAGAGAACCTATCTTCATTTGTATGAAAATGCAAACAATAATTTAATCGAATCATGCAAATCTGATCTTGAACTGTGGCTGAGCTTGGTTGTCTGCGTTCAAATCAGGCAGGAATCATGACCCTGGGCGGGGGCCCCTTGGGGACCCTGGAGCAGTTAGTTGTCAGTGTGACCGCCCCTGCACCGGGCTCCTGCCTGCTCCTTGCAAGGAGGCCTCCTGGGCCACCCCTGGAAATTCCTGCTGGAGACATGTAGCATCCCGTCCTGTTAATGTTGGAAGGGAGCCTCGGCTACGGTTGCAAGTGGACGGACAGACGGAAGGGCCTCAGCACCTCGGCCTCGGTAACTGGAAGGACCGAGAGTGAGGACAGATTGCCGGTGCCCTTGCCCGCCCGCAGGCTGCCCACCCCCCTCCAGAGGGGGAAGCTCCCTCTCCCCAGGGCAGAAGCCGAGCGCGGACTCGGGCTCATCGGCAAAGCCAGGACCAGCCTGCGGCCCCGAGGCCTGGAAGAGCTGGCCTGGGCACCCTAGGCCCCCTCGACTGGAGGGAGAGCTGCTGTCATTAGCGGCCCCGTGAAATTTAGAAATATGACCAAGAACAAGTGAAAGGAGGAGATAAACGGTGGGTCCACGTCTATTGATCAAGAGTCCCCCGAAGACAGGCCATATAAATAAAACGACACAAGCAGCAGAAAAGGCAGGTTTTGGTTAAGAAGCAGCAACTTCACTGCCTGGCCAGCCGGAGAGCCCGGCCCCGGTGCCCACCGCGTCCTCTGAGGTGGGGAGGTGCAAGAGGGCCCGTCCCTCGCAGGGAAACGCACCGGGCCGGAGCCAGGCTGCTCTTGGCCAGGCGCCCCTTTCTCATGCGGGGCTTCCTCGTTTTTCAATCAAGCCCACGGGGGCTTCACGTGGCATCACTTCTCTCCCTGGAGGACATATCTCAGCCACCGACCGCCCTGCCTGTGGGCCTCTGTCCTGCTCTGGGGCCCAGCGGGGAGGTTGTCTTCTCCTTTGCAGGGACACCAAGTGCCCACTTCAGGTCCTGGACCACCTGGCATCCCCCCTCCCCGTGGAGGGGGTGCAGCCAGCAGGTGGGCAGTGGATAGAGAGCCCGCTTGCTGGCCCCAGGTCAGCTGTGTGGTCGGGACCCCTGCCTGTTGCTTATCTCAGAGGTAGAACCCCAAAGCCTTGATTAGCTGAGAGACTAAAATGAGACCCACACTTTGGAAAATCGGATTGTCTGCTCCTAGGCAGCACGTGCTAGAAATGACTAACACACGGCATGAGCACTCAGCGTCACTCCGAGGTGACTCCGAGGTGACCCCTTTATGGGGGCCCTGCTGGCAGAGTATCCGTGGCTGGTCTAGAACATTCCTAGTAATATTCCCGGTTGGGCCTGGACTAGGGTGTGGACAGCGAGGCGCTCACGTTGGGCACGAAATGTGAGGGGCGTGCCGAAAAGCTCAATAATCAACACATAACATTTTTATGTAGCTTTAAAATCAAAGTGAATGCAAGTTAATAAAAAATTAACAAAATTAATCAAGAATGAAAAATTAACAAAAATGCTGCACCCGAGGCCATAGGGGACACTGGGAATGCTGGCCCTGCCTCCAGGAGACGCTGTGGTATTTGACTCATTATGGAGTTTCTGCATCTGATGTCTTGACTTTAAACATGGCATGAAAGGGTGACAAATCCCAATTGCTGAGTTTTCTGGAGCCCATTGGATCCTGCATCCCCAGCGAGCTCGGCCGGTCTGCCCCCCCCCCCCCCCGAGGCGCAGTCTGCAGGAAGTCCCTGTGGCCTAGTGCACTTCGCCTGCGGGACTCGCTCGGGTTTCCGAGGGCAGGTGCTGGACATCGCCCCACCGCGGTCTTGTTTTGGTTCTTCCACGCCTGATCCTCCAGAAGGCGGCACAAGGCCCTGCCCACAACCCCAGCCCTACCTGCAGGCCCAGACTTCCCTGGTCCCGTAGAAGTGGAAGGTCGCCTGCGTCCGAGGACTCGGAGGACTCGGGGTCCTGGGCTCCGGCGCAGGATCTGCTGCTCGGCGGTGCTGTCTCACGTTTGTATTTACCGCGTTCCTTTCTAAGTGCGCATGTCACTCAAGAGGATATCGCCGGCACAAATTAATCATCATTACGATGTCTGCTGGCATGGGCGGCCTTCGGGCTGGCAGAGCCTTGCTTTTATGGCCATTTATTTTCTTGTCGGCAGAGAGAGGCTGCCTGGAGTGGGGGCAAGGCCACCAGCCAGCCCGGGGTCTGGTGCCCGTTCCTGCTCCCACCGGGGGGACCGGGCCCTGCGCTCAGCCAGTGAGCCTGCGCCCCCTCCCTGCGCACCAGGGTTCCGGCTCTCAGCCCTGTCTCCTCCCCCTGTGCCCACTGGGGGCCACCCAAGCCAGCAGCGCCTCTCATCGCCCCTCCGCTTCCGCAGGCTGCCCAAGAGGAGCTGGGGGGTAATCACGCAGACACAGCCAGGCCTGACCGGAGGAGGACAAGCTGCTGGAGAAGTGCCTTCGCCTCTGTCCCGCAACTGTCACCCGTGCTTGTCACAGAAAAAAAACCTGCCCTGTAGCACCCCGGCCATGCCAAGGCCACTCCGCACCCTGGCGGCATGTTCCTCCCTTGCTTGACTCGGCTCCGTGAATGAAAAGCCTGGAAAACAAAATTAAGGGTCAGAGACAAGATTAGAGTCGTGAGCCCAGGAATTAATGCATGAATATGGATGGTAGAAACTCTTCTGTTCCTGAAACAGGACTACAAATTGAAGTTTATTGCTGCTTTTACCGACTGTGTTCTGGAACATGGAAGAAGTTAAATCGTCCAGGGGCTTCACCCAGCTCCGCTGAGGAAACAGAACAGATTTGCATCCGACGTGTTCGGTCTCTGGACACAGCTCTGTCAGACCAGGATTCTCAACGGCCGGAACCCGCTAATTACCGGGGACTTCGGCTGAGTTTCTGCCTCTTCCCGAGAGTGAGTCTGAGTCCAGACCCCGCTCGTTTCTAGGGAAAATGCACCGTCCACAGCCCCTGGGACGTGGGGTCCGGCCGCACGATCAACGTCGTGAACAACTCTTCAAAGACTCCCGACGCCAGAAATTTTTTTTTTTTAATTTTTACTTTCTTCTTCCTTCTCGTCAAAGAGCGCCTTTCTTCTGCTTCAGCTTTACACGGCTCCCTTCTCCTTAGGAACCCTTGGCGGAGAGAAAGATTTAGCGTGTAATTGATAGCGAGTATAGATTTGTTTTCACTTCAAAGTTCGTTGAAGTAAATCGTACATCCTGCAACTACCTCTGCGGGAAGCCTCATCAGTAAAAGCTAAAGCTCAGTAAAGGCTCTTTAGTATTAATCTAGAGAACCGGGTACAAATAAAAAAACTAAAATTTAAAAAAAAAAAAAAGATGCTCAAATTCAGTAACCGCAGGGCCTTTCTGCTTCAGACAATGTCAAGCAACGAGACCAGAAGCATCTTGGACGGGAAAACCTTGAAAGCGCTGATCGGCTGCTGCAGACGCAAAGCCCGTCCGGGGCCCCAGCCTCCTGAACGCACAGCAAACTGTCAGAAGTACGAAGTCGCATGTTTTCCGGCCAACACGTTAAAAGATGAAGAGAAGTACACGTGTTGTAATTTGTGTGCTTCGAGTGAATTCACTTCTTCCCGCCGCCACGGCGACCGACCATGCGCTGGCCGTGTCCGGGAACCCGCAGTCAGAGGAGCGTAAACAAACAACTGCCGTTTGTAAGCGGAGATGCCTGCGAGGACGGGGGGAAGCCCACGTGTGGCAAGCGAGTCACGTGGGTACCTCCTTCCCACCGGGTGGGTCTGCATTTCCCGCCCTGTCACCGCTGATTTCCCAGGGGCCACCTTCCCCATGTTAACACCCGTCCTTGCACGAGGAGCACTTGTGAAGCTGTGCCACAAACGTGGCCGGCTGTGAGCACACATGGATGAGGGACGGGCCGTCACAAACCCTCCTGGCCCGGCCCGAACGTGCTACTGGTGGCTGGGAACAAGGTGATCCCCGGGTGGAGGAGGCGCGGAGACCCACACGGCATGCATCCCGCACCGCCCCTGAACGCCGGAATCGTCACTGACTACGCGTCTGGCCTTCCACGGGCGAGCCCTCCTGCCTCTGTTCCCATTGGCACATGTCCAATCGGCTGCCGGAGGCTTAAATGACGTGCCTGGTGAGAAGAGCCTGGTGCCCGGCTGGCCCCACCTGTGTGTGTGTCGGGGGGTGGGGGGGTCCTGACCTGGCCAGAGACAGAGCCAGGCAGGCTGGGGAAGCCGTCTGCCAAGGAAGGATACTTGCACAGACAAGAACGTTGAGGTCCAGCCCCAGCTGGGGAGCTCAGTTGGTTAGAGCATCGTCCCGATGCAACAAGGCTGTGGGTTCGATTCCCAGTCAGGGCACATACAAGAATCTCTCCCCTCCCCCTCTCTCCAAAATCAATTAAAAAAGAAAAAAGACTCTTGAGGGCCTGCCCCAGGCCTGCGGCAGCCCGGTCTTTCCAAAGAGCTGCTGGGGAGATGCACACCCTGCATCTCCCTGGCTGCTCAGTGCCTTTTCTAGACCATCTCAGGATGCTGGCCGCGGGCACCGGACCAGCAGACTGGCGTCCCGCTGTGCCCTTAAAAGCGGAAAGCGAAGCTGCCCTAGGTGAAGCCTCCTCTTCCTGCAGCCTCTCCGAGCTCCTACTGCACTTCAGACGAACGAGCGGCCAGGCATGGCCGAGAAGGGCAGCAAACCGGCCCGGGCGCCCGCCCCCTGCCGCGGGTGCAGAGTGGGGCAGCGACGTGCTCTGCGGAAGGACCAGCCGTCCCTGAAGGTCCCGCCGTGCGCCGGCAGACGCTGTCACCCACGCGTCTGGGACTGTTTCCCTCCGCGTATGAAACGAAAGTGGTGACAGAAACGACGATTTCTGCCTGAAGCGGACACCACCGGCCCAGCTCCTGGTGGCTGGGGGTGGGGGGCAGCAAAAGTCATTTGGGGGATCGACGGTCTTGCTGGTGAGAAAGAGACCTCGCCAGGCTTGTTGGTGGAGGAGGGGGGGGGGGGAAGCAGGTAAACCAGAGGGAGCTTACCGGCTCCCCAGCGATGGGAGGTGGATGGCACTCCGGGCCCTGGGAGACACGCAGCCCAGGGAAGCGGGGCCCACCTGAGGGGCTGCGTGACAGCAGGGGAAGCCACCATCAGGTGGCACTCGGGGACCAAGGGCGGCCCGACGGCCCCTGTGGAAGGGCGCGGATGGCCTTCCGGGCAACGACCGCCACGGGCCCGTGTTGAATTGGGCTTTGTGCTGTGGAAACAACCACCTCTCTCCGCTTCCTCCAAACCTTCAGCAGAGCTGGCCTGCACAGCAGCCTGGGACTGGGGGGGGGGCTTTAGGGGGTGCGGGACCGGGGGAGAGAGCCCACAGGGGTCACGGCAACAGGGATGCACCGAGCTCCAGGCCTCGGGGGTAAGGGAGGCATGGAGCAAGTGACCACCTAGAATGGCGAAACAGCCCAGCACCCCTAGGGCCGAGGAGGGACGAGGAACCCCCGGAGCACCTGCGACAGGAGACCCAGCCATCTTTGCAGCAAACACCGAGGGAGCCAAGAACCGAGGACCGAGGAGTATGGGGCGCCCGCCGAGAGACAGCTCAGCAAGTTACATGTGCACAGGCAGCTCCCAGGCCCCCCGACATTCCTGGGGGAAGGGGAACCCGGACTTACATTCACCTGCTGCATTCCGCGTTCCGTGCGTCTTTCCACGTGTCGGCAGCGACGCGGACGTTATCTACGGTATTCCGAAAATGCGGAGGCCACCACGGAGGTGCAGTTTGCCTGCCTGGCCTCTTCTCACAGCGGCTTCCTGCCGCAGGGCGTTCAGGCCCCTCGGATACAGAGAGCCAGCCCCCCATCTACGATGGGGCATGCGTGGCGTGGGGAACACGGGGCTCCTGGGGGCAGGTGACTTCCCGGCTGGCCCAGTGACCGAGCCTTGCCACGTACAGAGAAACACTCTCTCCCCGGTGAGGAGGAGTCAGAACGAGGCCCGACCGCCTTTCTGAAAGGTGGTTTCACGCGCTACCAGGTCACGAAGCGCCGAATTCCGCCTCTGAAGCGCCGAGTACGTACCTAGTACCAGCGGGTGCGACCCTCGTTCACATCTGCGCGGTCACGTCTCCGTGGGAGAATGAGGACGCTCTCTCCCGGCGGAAAGACGACGCTGGCACAAAGCGAACCTCAGAAGGTTCGTCTGAGAAAGCGGAGTCGCCCGAGATTCTGACGCTGCTCAGGGGAGAGGGAGGTCTCCAGTGTCGTCAGAAGCACCGCTGGGAGGGCCGCCCGCCTCTCCCGGAGGAGGGTGCTGCTGCCCACGGCCTTTCCGCACCGGCGGGGAGAACCGTGAGCACCCAGCCGGGCTCCGGAGGACCCTGAACACGGAGCGGACCGGGATGCCGCAGGGTGCGGCCGCGCACTCTGCGAGTTCTCCAAGACTCCGCGACGCGGAATTACGGCGCAAACCGGGAAAGCGTCCGGCCCACACCACACTGCCCGTCCTGCAAAGGACACGTGAGCGCGGACAGCTCAGGTCAGAGCTGCCAGGACACGACCCATCCTTCCGAGACGCCGGCCCGAGGACCGAGAGCCACTGGGCACCGCAGTCGGGACGCGGGGAAGGACCACCTCGCCCAGCAGACGCCGGCAGAGGCGCAGTCGGTTGTCGTGGGACAGGATTGTCTCTGGTCCCTCGGGCCTCACGGTGTTCACCGCCGTAAAGAGGAAAAATGCCGAAATCAGAATCGAACCTCCAAATGCCCTGCCTCAGTCTCACAAAAATAATGAACTTATGTCGAAAATGACTTTGTTTGCCCTCCTCATTTTTCACCACTAAAAATAATCATTTCTCAGTAAATCAAAGTGCCAGATGCCCCTCCAGCTGGCTGTGGAAGACGGGGCGCACTGGTTTATCTCCACCCCTTCCTGAAAGGCCAAAAAATGGCAGTAACGGGATCATGACCAGCCCTGAACTCAGAAGGAGGAGGGGAACCGGCCAGGGGACGACAGCCCACGGGCTCGGGTGTCAGGAAGCAGATGGACGGGTGTGACGTCCACCACGGCGCCGATGGCTGAAACCTGCCGACCGACGTGCTGCGCGCCGGGCCAATCGGTGCCGCGGAACCCCAGAGAGGCTCCGGGTTGGAGGCGCCGG
This sequence comes from Anoura caudifer, assembly GCA_004027475.1. Taxonomy (NCBI): domain Eukaryota; kingdom Metazoa; phylum Chordata; class Mammalia; order Chiroptera; family Phyllostomidae; genus Anoura; species Anoura caudifer. The sequence continues at coordinate 16,634 of PVKU01007706.1, read as the reverse complement.
GTACCTCTGAGGGTGTCGGCACAGGTAATGACTGAAAAGAACAGGTGATCGGAAGGCTCTGGAGAGAACCCCGGTCCCCTCTTTGCTGGGGCCGAAGAGGCAGAGGGTTGCCTTCTGGACAGACTGGACCTGAGGCTCTCTGAACTCGGGGTCACCGGGCCACAGGAGAGTAAAGGGGGGACACCATGTTGAAAGTAGAAAATGGAGGGAGAGTCGGGGGGTTGGCCCTCTGATGCCCGGTCTGTCTCTCCTCTCAGCTGCTGGAGACGATCGCCTCCCGATGGCAGTCTGGGGGGTCCCCGTGAGGACGCTGGCCTGCCGGCGCCCCCAGGATAGGGCAGCCCCCCCGCCCTGAGAGCCTCACCCCACACAGCCGGAGGCCCCGCGCGCCAAGGGAAGGCACTAATTTGAAAGATCGCGTCACGTAAATAAAGGATGACACAACCCTTAAGAAACAGGATGTAAGTGAGCAAATGAAACGTCAGGTAAGTATCCAATTAACACTCTCGGGGATGGAAGAGCCTTTTGCATCCATGAAACCAGGAGGTCAGGCTGACTTTTATGAAGGGGCGTTCAGAGAACAAACGAAAGTCCCTGGAAACTAAAAATATGGGCGGAGGGTTTTTCATGCAACAGAAGACTTAGGAGATAAAATTAAGGAAACCTCCAAGAAAGCAGGACAAACCATTTGAGGAGATGGAGAATAGGAGAGAAAAAGGGAGAAGCTTGGGAGGATTAATCAGGGAGGGCTCGTATTTAAACGGGGCGGGGGGGAGCCACGAAGTGAAAATGAAGCAAAGGAAGAGCTTGTGAAGACGATCGACTTCTTTAACATCTGTAGCAGTGAAGGCCGCTGGTCTCTGGATTCAAGCCCAGCAAACGCACAGTCTGACGGACGTAAATAATCCAACACGAAGGAGCATTATGGCGTTTCCGGAATCGGGAGTAAAAGGAGGATTCCAAAACGTTCCTGCAAGGGTGGGGAGGAAGCTGGTCCCACGCACACACGCACAAAATTAGAAGCATCGGGGTCTTGACAGCAGGAGCGGAAGGGGGACAATGGACGCCTTCAGCATTCTGGGAGGAGATGATTTACGACCTAGAACCGCACACGCGGCCACGTGACCGGCTCCCGCGTGGGTGGAAGCCACGCGTGCGGCCACGGGGGGGACTCAGGAACTTGTCTCTCGCGCACACCTTCCCCGAGAATGTCCCTGGAAACCTGAAACAGGGAAGGAAGTTTCCGGAACAATGCTCTGATGGAAAGTGGACTTGCCTGACTCCCTGACCTCATTGAGAAGTGTCGGACCCCAGGCACAGACCTGCAGCAGGAAGCACATAAATGTCGCAAGCAAAATTAAGCAAGAAAAAAAAAAAACAGCAAATAGTAACTTCAGGAAAAACAGAAAGATTTATAACATAAAAGTAACCAAAGTAAATGGCTCCAAACATTCAGAAAATCAAAATTTTGTCAAACCTGAATGCTCCTTTCATCTGCTTTCCTGTTCCATCCCCTAAGAAATCACTTTCATATGGTCTTTTCCTGGATAGCTGCTATTCTCCTACTAAATAGAGGACAAAAGAACGTTCTAGAAAAAACGCTATTTGGCATTCACCTTTTTCTCGAGGGGCCCAGTTTTCTTCTTAATGAGACGCTAGGTTTTGAGGGTGGGACCGAGACCACGTAAGTGTGTTTCTCTGACTCCAGAGCCCCTGGCGTTGGGGCTCCGGCTCCAGGTGACTTGTTTTTAGCTCTGAGTTTCCTGCCTCATTTCCTGTGGACGTTTAGACCAGATTCCTCAATAACCGAATCCCACACCCTGTCCACACTCATATCACTCATCAGGGCCCGTGTGGTGGCCCGTGGTCTGAGCCGCACAGCGGGGGTGAAGGGCACAGGCTGGGACAGCAGGCTGCCTGGGCCCACGTCCCAACTCGGCATCGCTTCTCCAGGCCTCAGTCTGCTCCCCCGCAACACGGGAGCCCTCGCGGGCCCCGCTCCCTAAGGCTGCGTGCGGGACAGCAGCGACGGAGCACTCTGGAGCGTGCCTGGCGTGCGGGAAGGGCCAACCACGCGGCAATGGCTCTCGCCAGTCCAGACGTCCTTTAACCTCACGTTGCCTCCAGCACGGAGGGAGACCAGGGGCGTGGGAGCCCACAGGGTCACAGCCAGAAAACTGACCACACCCCCCAGACAAGACCTTAGCCACAGGGCGCGGGATGGTGCTGGCTCCGCTCCTGACACTCGCGGGCCCCTGACTACACTGTCGCGGCAAATGTGGCCGTGGGAATTGCAGGGCAGCTCGGTCCCGGCCGCCACGCAGTCCGGAGTCAGAGGTGAGCCCCGGCTTCTGCACGGCGTACCTCCAGGTCCGGAGGCAAACCCGGTAACGTGCCCGTCTGCAGATCCCTCCACGGCTCTGAGGTGGCGCGAGCTCACCCCGGGGGCCTGGTTCTGCCTTGATCTGTACTCAGCGCAGAGAGGAGCTCTCTTCAAGCACCTTCAGAATAAGACGGGTGACGGCTCTGACCTCGGAAGGCGCTGGAGACGTCCGTCGCTGGTTTGCCTGCAGCTGTGCCTCACCGAGCGCGAGCTTTCTGTTTAAGCGGTGGGCGTGAGACGCAGGACGCGAGCGGTCCTCGCCTTGGCGGCACAGCGGCGGGCTGTGGGGTCGAGCACAGAAGAACCCTCACAGGGAAGGTCACAGACAGAGTGAACTGACAAACGGGATAGAAACAGGCTCACAGCCTCCGGGGCAGGGGCCTGGGTGAGAAAGGGGGAGGGACTGAGCAAAAAGCCGACAAATAGAAACACCCTCAGACAGACAACAGAGATGACCCGAGGGGGATGGGGGGGCGGGGAGGCCGGAGAGGGTGACGCACGGGAGGTACACGGTGATGGAGAGAGACACGACTCGGGGGACGAACACGCAGTGCGGGGCACAGGTGATGTGTTGTTGAACTGCACCCCTGAAGCCTGAGTAACGTTATTAACCAGTGTCACCCCCCGCCCACAACTTCAAGGAAAATAAGTACGAATGAAAGAGAGAGATCTCATCTGGAAACCTTGTACATTCATGCGCCACGACTAACTCTTCTGTCCTGTGGCATTAAAAGTTGTAAGAATGGTTTGCTGTGGAGCAACACAGAAACTTTTTTTTTGTTTGTTTATGGCTAACAGCTAAAGAGAGGCTGGCAAAAACAATAGCTTCGTTTCTTTTCCTGCAGCCCTTGGAATTACAGGAAACTTGTTTCTGGGCCAGTTTGGGCTGGCTCGGGGCCAAGCTAGACATCTCCACTCTCATCCTCCCGCTCACACTTCACCGTGGGCAAGAGAAAACCCGTTAATTCTCAAAGCTCGGGCCAAGTGCCAGGCGAGAGGCCGGGCGATCCCCCCTCAACCGCACCAGCCCTGAAAAAGGACCATGTGGCTTTGCGACCACCCCGGCTCCTTCGCTGTCCAGAAATCGAAGTCTGAGAATGGCGCATGTTCGGAGAAGGAAGTTCCGTGTATTCTGATGGTCAATTAGGAGCCAAGTTGTCGTAGCAGGAGGTGTGTGCAGGAACCAGTGAGCCTGAGGGTCCTCGCTGGTGAAACGTTTCGGAGGGCCGCTGTCCTCTGGGGGGGCGGGGAGGCTGGCCCCGAGACGGTCGGCCGGCACCTTTCCATTCCGCAGCCCAAGACACGTCGCTTCTGCGCCCAACTGTGTCCGCCTCCCCCTTCTCTTAATTAACGAGATTTGAGATCCTTTGGCAAATTGCAACCACAAGAGTGAATATTGCGATTGGATGAGATCTTATCACTTGAAAAATAAATCTCCCAGTTCCTCTCCCTGTGTACTTCATAAACGTCACACGGTCTCCATATTTATCTTGCTTTCGAAATCCATTATGCAATTGTCATTGCCTTGAAATCAAAAGCTATGTCTTAATTACACGGGGACGGGCTATAAATCTAGCCACCCATCTCTCTGCGCGCTCTCGTTTCCAAGACGGCAGCTCCAAGCCTGTTTTGGCACAAAAGACCAAAGTGGATTTTACCGGGTTAAAATGACGGCTTGCAAAATCGTGCGGCCTGGAAGACGAAACAAAGCAGCGTCCAGGTGTCGTCTGCAATAGCGACATGGGCTCGGGCTGGTGGGATAACGTGAACCACGTTCGGTCTGTGGCTTCGGCGAAAATGGTCGAAGCTGCACTCCCGCCTTCACCGAGTCAAATCTGGCAGGTGCAAGTGAAGCCGTACTCCGAGCGGGAATCAGAAAACACGGCTTGGGTGATGTCACGGGGAGGAGAACCTGGTCGTCCAAGTCGAAATAGCTGGCCTTTCATAAGAAGAGCCTGCTGCGTATCCTAGTGGTTGATCGAAGGAGGCCCCCTCCTAAGCAGTGAACATCCTCCAAATGGGGGGAAAATACTGCTGTGTGGCTGAGCGCGAGGACTTGATTCACTTAGTAGTAACTTTTCGCCTTTATTAAAGTGGATTTAATTCTGTGTGTGTGATGTTAGTGCATCTCTGGAAAAATAAACACCGAGGATGTTTTGTGTTTTTTTAGCTGATGATACATAATATACTTCTTATTCAAATTGCAGGCTGCACATCATTTCGCAGATGAAATAAAGATTCCCCTTTTCCAAAGCTTACTTTTAAAAAAACAAACAAACAGACCGTGACGGTAAGTTGTATTTCAACACGCGGTAAAAACCCACGTGTTCCGTGGGGAGAGCATCGCAGCAGGGGCTGTGCCGGGTGGGCGCAGACAGGCCCTGCAGCTGCCAGCGCGGGCGCCAGGCCCAGGCCCCCGCGGGGCAGATGGGAGGGAGGCGAGGGCCTGGGTACCGGATTCGGGGGGCCGCTGGGCAGCACAGTCAACAGATGCACCTCACCTGGAAGGATCTAGGACGGCCTCCCAGAGGGGGCAGCATTTCAGCTGGACCTGGAAGGGTAAGTGAGGGAGAAGCGTCCTCAACAGAGAGAACAAAGTCTTTGGTCCAGGGGATCTTGTCTCAAGTGTCCCCTCAACTGTCCCCCAAGAATCTGGCTCAACACCAAGAGCCCTCTCTCCCACCTTGTGGATTCGGGGTTGCGGACCTGGTCCGGGCCAGGGGCAGGACTTCGGGGAGGTGACTTGGTGAGGGGCCCTTCCCCCACAGGTGAGCCGATCCAGGCTGAGCCCCAGCTCGGCAGCCCTCGGGCCTGGGTCCCCGCATGTCTGCGAACACCCAGGTGCTGGTAAATGGAGAGGAGGCGTTGCGCACGGGGGGCCCTGGTTCCGAGCCCCTCCTCACTCAGCCTCCATTCCTTCCCCTCTCCCCAGAGGTCGCAAGGCTCTGCGGTCAGGCCACTGCCCAGCAAGGACCCAACAGGGCTCCGCCATCGCCTTGGGACCCTGCGCTCCTCCTCACGCACCCAAGGGAGGTTGCAGAGATACCCAGGCACCCCGCTGGGTGCCGGGCCGGGGGACAGACACCAGGGAGGCTAGACGGATGGCCAGTCTGCTGTGGAACCGTGGCTGTGACAATGGCCTTTGGCGTTGGTCCTGCAGCCCTCCGGTCGCTGCCGCCGGTCGCGGCTGTCCTTCCCTCCCTCCGCAGGCGACCATAAATGTTAACGCGATATCTATTGACGATTATAACCACACAGAGTCAGGCCTGAGGGGCTGCACTCCTCAGCTCCCAGCCACAAAGTTTACCAACTCTCCGCGGCCGGGGGATGAATCGCCATTGCTGATACGCTGCTCATTTACACAGAGCATTTTTCTCCGGGATGGCAATTTTTCCTCTCACTGGGAGGCCCAAATATTTTTCTGTTCACCAACTCGAGGAGCAGGTTAGAAGCCGTCAGAAATGATTAGGCAAAAGGGGTATTTTCCCGCGGTAAAGGGAAGCCCAATTCCTCTCCGTGGTCATCCCGCGGGGCACCGAGTGACCGTGTACTCCCAGCAGGTTACGGGCGATGAGGAAGGGGCCCCCAGCGGTTTACTTAAAGGTGTATCGTTGAGGATAATGGTTTCAGACTGAGTTTGTAGGCTCCTCCCCCGCTGCTGCTGTGCCGCGGACTAATTACGTCCACCCCCGAGCCCGGCGCAGGCCAATCAGGCCCGCCAGGTGGGATGAGATTTCTGGTGGTTGTTTCGGATGGTTCCGGTGGGTGTTGTGGAGCAGTGCAGAGAGAGAATGATTAATTCAAAGTTCAGGTGCAAGCCAGGGTCAGGACGCGAATGTTCCTGGACGGAGCGAGCGTTTCCAGATGAATTTGCGGCCCGCGACATCACTTTACGATGCGTTTTCTGTTTTGCGATCGGGGGAGGTCGATCGCTGACGCCCACGTGACCGCAGTGTTTGCGGTGCCACGTTCTGTGGTGGGCTTTTCATAAAAATTAGCTGACACCATCGCGAGCCCACAAGGAAATTTATAGCTTTCATACTGGACTGCCGTTCCCAGAGCAATTTCCAATCACTTGGGCTTTTTATTAAGTTTATCGTTCTTTTATTGTTCAGCGGAGTGTAAGCAGCGAGATTACAAATAAATGTACGTTCCAGCGGAGAGGAACTCGGGCCTGTGGACTTAGGAGGGGAGCGAGTGAGGGAAGCCAATGTTCCCCTGAATCACGGTGGCCGTTCCTGGTCACCTGTTGGCACAGAGAAGCTGCACGACCGACATTGGGTCCTCCGTCAAGGTTTCCCGGAAAACCCTCCAAGAGGAAGTCTCCGTGCTGAAACCTGGGGTCGCGATCGCTCTGTGACATGGGGAAGGCGCGCCCTCCCGGTCCCCCTTCCAAGCCCTTCCCGGGCTGTGGTCTCTCTGGTCTTCTGCCGTCCTGGCCTGCCTGTCGGGGGTCAGCATCACGGACACTGCCCCTGCACCCTGGCCAGGACCACTCCAGAGAGCTCCAGCGACCAGCGAGGGGCCTGTGGGTCTGGAGCCGGGGGCAGGGGGATAACCCACTTCCCCCCATGCTTTGAGAACCATGGACGCCAACGAGCCAGTGAATTTTCCATCCGATCTTCGTGGTTCCCCGAGGAAGGGGCCCTCTTAGTCACTGAAGTTTGAATGTTCCCTTTTTGGGGGGCATGGAGTGAAAGTTGCTCTCTGAGGCTTGTTAGGGGGACAACAAAAGTGACCTGAAGGGAGGGGAGCTATGTGCCGCCTGCCTCGAAGGCCCTTCGCAGGCTGAGCCCTGCACGAAGCGGAAGGGACCCTTTGTGGACTCCTGCGACTGAGGGGGCCTTTATTTCGGGGCCCCTGTGCGTGGGTACGGGGTTGCCAGTCCTCCATCTTACTTGTTAACAGATTCCCGCTTTTGTGTCCAGCTGCAGGGGCCTGGCATTTGGCCCAATTTTTCCCAGCCTCCTCTGTGCTGAAAAGACGCCAGGACACCTCGTTCTGGCTAATGAATGAGGTTTAAGTAGAAGTGGATCGTGGGGTGGGGAAGGGGTTACTTCTGGGACGGTTTGGACTTTCCGATAAAAGGGGTCAAACGTTGTGTGCACACTTCTTTGGCGCCTTCCTCATCTGCTCTGCCTCAGACCTGGGCACCGTCTGGGGCTCTGGCAGCCGTCTTGCAACCATGAGGCACAGAGCTTCAGGGCAAATGCTGACCTGTCAAGAATGCGGGATTGAAAAGGCAGAAAGGACCTGGCCGCGGGGGCATGGTTGGGTGCCAGGAACGACACGGTCCCTGGCCTTCCTTCCTGTGGATTTCTGCATAGAAAATGACAGCTCACTTTGAGGCAGGTCACCATTTGTTGGGGACTCGCTGTCTCGTGGCAGATGTACCCCCACAATACGGCATCAGAGCCACCTGGGAAATCTGGCGCCATGCCGGCATCCAGGCCTCGTCTCCAGAAACCCTCCTTCCTCAGTCCACACGGAGGGTCACGAGGCAGCACTTTCGAATATTCCAGGCAACCGAGGCAAAGCCACTGCGAAGCAGAGAGTCGAAGGGGGGTGGGAACGGAGCGGGGAACAGTGCCAGGGCACACGAACCAACTGTGTGTGTCCCACCTGTTCCCTCCTGCCCCCATTCTCAAGCCACCAGGTAAGGCTGCTGTTCTCAGGCCCCAATCAGGTACAAGGAAAACACAACAGCTTCCATCCTGGACAAGGGGCAGGTCCAAGAAGCTCTCGTGCCCACCTCCACCCTCTCTTCTTACTCCTAGTGCTGGCTCCGCAGGGTGGTCTCAGGGCCACACCACGGCAGGGACATTGCCCGTCACCTAACGCCATCACCGACTGCAGCCAGGGCCCTGGGGCTCAGCGTGACCCCTTCCAGGGAGCAGCAGTGACCTCATTACCGCAGGCCGGCTCTCCAGGGTGTTGCTGCCCAGCAGGCTGGCGGGCTTTGGGGGTGAGTTCGCGGAAGGCCTGCCTCCCCCTTTGGGAGACGTGGGAGAGACAGCATGCCGGTTGTCGTGGAGAAGCCGGGCCTGGGGAGGGGGTGAAGGAACGGAAGACAAGGAGGCTGGGGCACCTGCCATCCAGCTCCGCGCTGGTCTCCACGAGCCGCAGCTCAAGGACAGAGGTGAAGGACTGGACAGGCCCTGACGACAGAGCCAAGGGCCCCAGTCTGGGTCCCCAGCAGGACCGACTGAAAATGCAGAGTCCTGGGTCTGCTCCACCACACCTACAGGGTCAGGAGCCCGGGGAAGGGGGGAGGGGCGGTGCCAGGGGCCGGCACTGTCCACACGCAGCCTCGGTGGCTCTGAGCCCACCCACGTGGGAGCACCCAGTCCGGAAATGGCCAGAGCTCGGTTTGGGCCCCTTTCACAGCGACTCCCCATGACAGTGAGGTCAGCCAGAGCTGCCCGGAACCCCGAATCTGACACGAAGCCCATGGCCCTGGGACATTCCTTCACGGACCTGGATGAGGATGTCTGGACGAGGGGAGTGTCACATAACTCACACACGGGGATGAAGCGGACCACAAGCACAGGGCACGCAGCCCAAGGCTCAGAGGGACCAGCAAGCACTCGGCAAACATCCATGACTGCTCCTTGGTAGCACCCCTCTGGGGGGAGGGGGTCCCGCCCCTGCCCTGAGCTCTCAAGGCTTTCGGTTGGGTTCCGTTCTGTCCTAGCCCGTTCCAGGGGCCGGACCGTGTTTCGGACGAAGGCAGAGGTGTGGTTTCAGGTCGGAGCAGGGCAGGCTAACCCGGGAGAGAGACAGGCCACGTGACAGGCCGTGGAGCCCTCGCCAAGCTCCGTCCACTCCTCCTGCACTGGCCGGGGGCCTGGATGGCAGCAGAGGAGAGGACAGCACTTCCAGGCCACCTCTCCTACATGGCAGGCCGGACGGGACAGGGAGGAGGGAGCTGGGGAGCCGGCAGGGAGCTGACTGCATCGCACAACCAAGGCACTAGAGAGGCCTGTGGTGGAAAAGCAGGCAGGACAATCGAATCCACGCAAAGCCCACCTGCCACGTGTTGAAGGCCACGGGCTTCGGAGGTCACCTACCTGAACATGGCTTTCTTTAAACCTATCGGTTGGACTGATGTTCATTTCACTAAAAAACAAAACAAAAACAAACAAAAAAAAACCTGTCTTCTTGGGGTGTGTCCTAGCAAAAACCAAGGGGACCTCACTGAATGAGGAAGGGCTCGGCAGACACCCAGCCGGAGCACAGGACGGCCCGATCGGACGGCCCCAGAAGAAGCCAGCGGGGCCCACCCTGGGGGACCTTGATGGCAGGCAGCCGTCTCTCCGGCTGCAGGCCTAAGGAAAGGAGTGGGCTCTGGACCGGCCCAGTGACCTGCCTCCCCGCCCCGGCCCTGCGCTGTCCTGCAGTCCCAAGGACGGGACACGGTCACCGACGGGCAGGAGGTGGCAGTTTGCCGGTTTTGCAGCCGCACCCTCAGCCCGCAGAGTGGGCTGGGGGCTGGGGGGCGGGGGGGAGCAAGGTGCTTTGGTGTCTCCAAGCCTTGGGCTGCTGTCTGCAAAGGTGTCTCCCCCCCCCCCCCCCCGCCAGGCCCACGTGGAAGGTTCAGGGAAGCTGGCTCAGGGACCGACCGGTCTGGCCTGAGGGGTCGAGGTGACAAGCTGCGTCGTTTTGAAGTAGCTGCTTGCAGAACACAAACCACGGAGGCTGTTTGGATTTTCAGAGAATTTTTCAGCAGGTGGTGACAAGACTTTGTGGCAGCGCTGAGGTCGCCTCTTACCGAACCCAGCCTTTAAGAAACACCGCCGAGGACACGGTGGCCCTTGCACCGCGCTGAGATGGTGGTGTGGTCCCCAGACTGAAACTGTGTGGATGAGCGTCACGTCCGAGCCACAGAGACCTCTCCTGAGGACAGGCGGGGGTCCCTCCTGCGAGGGTCTGCAAACCGTCTCGGGAGCCCGATGCGTTGGATGGGTGGGCGGGGACAAGGTCCTTCCAGGCAGGGGGCTGAGCGCTGCGGTGGGGGTGGCGGCGGCACCTCCTCGGCCCTCCCCCACCCCTGGGCTCAGCACAGTGCGGCACGCCGGAGGGGCCTAACGACTGTTCCTGACCGACTGATTGTGAGTAATCATTAGATTGGTATTTCCATAACTGGATAGCATTTCGTTCATTTCCAAGGAGACGTTTCGAAACCCCAACAAGTCTGAAAAGAGGTGAATTCTAGTGTCTCCTCCAGTTTTGTGACAATCTTGAGCAAACAGCTCTCTCTGCGCCACGGCCCCTCAGAGAGGTGGCTCCCCACTTACGGGTCTGGCTTGACACGCGCCCCCCCCCCCCCCGCCCTGCACCTTCAACTCCACACCTGAGCGTGAGCTGGATGCTCGCCCCAGCCTACCTGGTGACTCGGGCTGTGCCCAACCACCAGCCCCCAGCCCGTGTCCCGCCCCCCCCCCCAGCCTTCCAGGGCCCACGGCCCACGGCCCATAACCACCTGTCTGACCAGGGCCCCGGGTCAGACCCCACGGCCGCTCGGGCGGAGCCTGTGGGGACTCCACCCCCTGCTCTCCACTCCTGGCCTGGTGGACCTGCATCCCAGCCGCCCCCCAGACACGCCATCTTCGGAGAGGCAATGGCATCTCCCTGCCCCATCCCTTCCAACCCAGACCCTCCCCAGTCCTCAAAGGCTTTTCGGCAGCCCCCTTCCCTCCAATTCCCGTTCTCCCGAACCAGAGAGGGCGGCCCGATCCTGGAGTCCCACGTGGGCCAGCCTCGGGGACAGCGCCGTCCTCACGGCCCCCGTCCACATGCGTGGCCCTCTGCCCCGGTGCGTTTGTGTGACTGGGGCACCCACGGGTCCCGCACCGTCGTCCTGGGCCTGGCTCGGTGCCGGCTCACCGTAGGTTCTCCAGAACTGTCTTCTGGATGGAAAACGAACGGCACGCGGCAGCGGCCGTGTTCCAGCCGGCATTTTAAAACAAAATGCTTGTCACAATAGCTCCCGTCGCGGTTTCCGTTCTGTGTTTCTGGGGCAAAGTCTCAAATAAAAGGGGAGCCAGCGCCGCTTGGAACGCCATTCCCTCTGGAGGAGCCGTCTTGGGCGCCAGCCTCCCGGCTGTCACCGCGCCCTGCCCTGGGCGCCCCCACCTGCAGCCCCCGGGGCTAATTTCCCTACGTCCCCAGGCGTTCTTTAGCCTCTGGGCCTGGGAAGCTGGGCCGAGGCCAGCCCTGCAGGCAGCGCGGAAGCCCACCTGTGCACTCGGGAGCAGCAAGCTTCATCTTAATTTTCCGTTTAAGCCCTTGAGTTGCATTGCCTCTTCCATTGTGCTGGTGACAGACAAATGCCTCGCTATAAATCAAAGTTAGGGTGACTGATACACTAAACACCTTCGCTTAATGATGCGATTGTTTCTTATCTGCAAAGTAATGTCACTTACGGCTTTGCTATTTATAGTCAATGTAGTGTTAGACCATTTTATGTCCCTGATGCCTCCGTGGCCAGCCCATTAGCTGTGATTATGGACCAAGGGGGATACAGCCCTGAAAGGCTGGAGAGAGAGAAGGCCTCGGAGCCCTGACGCCGTCGCCACACTGAAAACCGCGCCTGGCTCGCAGCCGGCTGCACCGGCTCCCGGGCCCGGAGGGGGGGAGGACGCCGGCTGACAGAGCCTGCTGCCGACCTGCCATGTCAGTTCTGAGCGTCTCCAGGACAGCACGCTGGGCATTAAATGTTAAAAACAAAGCGAGAGGCCAAGGCTGCCTCCGTCTCAGGCGAGGTCCCCGGCCCAGCAGCGCTCGGCAGGGGGTGCAGAGAACACAGCCCGCCTGGCCTGTCTCCGGGCACACTGGCCCAGGCTCGACCGCTCATTCATTATTTGCCAGGCATTGCCCAAACTATTCTCTTTGAACACAGTGTCGGGGCAGAGAGCAGAGCCCACCTGGGTCTCCATCCTTGGTTCTGTCCCTGTGGTGTGAGATTTCTCCTCCAACTTCAAAGAGAGCCCGGCAGGGGGGACCGGGGCACCCAGGCTCCTGGGTGTGGCCTGCTCCTCCAGCTCCAAGTGGCCCACCGGTGCCCCTGCACGGCCCACTGCCTCCCACCCACGGTTTCCAGGCATGAGCAGCATGGAGGGGCAGAACCCAGGGTCTCTGCCACTCTAGGAGAAGGGAGGGAGGAGCTCAGGGTTTGCTGGTAGCATCGGAGAAATCGCCTCTAAGGCATTGCCCCCCCCCTCCAGGGGACAGCTGTGTGGTGTTCAAACCTGCCAGCCATGCCCCACCCCCCAGCCCTGGGATGTCCCTGCCCTTGGAGCAACACCTTCATTGGACAAGTAAGTTGGGTACCACTTTGGGTTGGTTGGCACCCCAAAGAGTTTCAAGTCCTAGCCCCGGTAATCGGGAATGAGACTTCATTTGGAATCAGGGTCCTGGTAGGTGCAACCAAGTTCGGATGAGGTCCTGCTGGATCAGGGCAGGCCCTTGACCATGACCGGGCTTCCTGCAAGGACAGGGAGATCTGAGATCTAGAGACACCGGCACAGAGGAAGGGATGAGGGCAGAGGCGGGGGCGACATGTCTCCAAGTCCGAGGACGCCAAGGACGCCATGGAGAAACCACAGGCCGAGCACAGGCCCAGGGTGGCTCTCCCTCTGACCCTCCGGAAGGAGCCAGCAGTGCAGGCACCGTGGTTCAGGACCTCTGGCCTCCGGAACGTTGAGAGAATGAGTCTCTGTTGTTCTAAGCCACCACGGGGGCACTACTTTGAGCCATGGCAGCCTCAGGAGACAAGGGCAGGGGCTGTGCTGGGCACTGGATAGATGTCAGGCCAGCCCTCGGCTGGGGGTGAGACAGGAGCTGCACGGCTGCCCTCCCGTGTCCCCCGGGGGGCTCCGCTCTGCGGTGGAAGGTCTGGGAATGTGGGTATCAGAACGCAGGGGCTTAATGCATCTTCTTTTCGGGTGAAAACTGTGTGGTCGTGTTTTCCGCCTTTGTTCTCGACGCTGGTGGGCACCACGCCATTAATTTTCCTTTGATGTTTCGATAAGAATGAATTCTGCGTTTCTCTCAGCTAACCATTGCTGACCAATGGTGCCTTCGACCCATCTAGCCAGGCATTTCCTAAGCAGGTAGAACTGGGCTTCTTCTCACAGCCTTCACCCCCTCGGTCGCGGTCGGGATGCTCGCCACACCTCGCCTCTGTGCTACCTGTGGCAGGTTAACCGTGTCCCCCACATTCTGAGTCAGGACAGGCTGGGACTCCAGACACAGGACCCGGGTAAAGCTGCTCAGTCAGGAAGCCTGGCTGCTCCCTGCAGAAGGATGCAGGTGGACCTCGGACCGGGGCCCGGGGGTCAAGCGCTGTGATGTCCTCAGGACCTGGTCTCCGGTCCTTCCTTCTGCGTCCTCACCTGGCAGGTCCCCGGGGGCTGCTGGAAGGAGCGGAGAGGAGGCAATGGAGAGAGAAGAAGAGGCAGGGAGGAAGAAGCCGACCGACTATGGCTGTCCCAGATGTTGAACTTTTACTCACAGATCATCACTCCTCCATTCATGGCAAACTGCAGCATTTTAAGTAAGATTCAGGAAAATAACGCAGAAAATTATTATCAATAACAATGATAATAATGGAGGGTTATTACAGACAGCTGATGCGGAAATAACTCATCATCAAAATTACCTTAAAAAAAGAAAAAAGCAATATGGCTCAGGTGCAGGCCCAGAGGTGTCTTCTGTCATGGGTCCCCCAGGAGCCGGGGGTACCTGCCACCCACGGGGACACACGTGGCAGCGCGGGAAGTCAGGGGCAACCGGCACGGCCTCCAGCTGCCTGGGCCCACGCAGAAGGAGAAATCTGTGGCACCTGGTACCCCCTCCCGCAGAAACTGAGAATGCTCCGAACTGCGAAACCTTCAAACCGAGCGCGAGGTTTCTGAGGTCTGACACCGACAGGAACGTTTTAATTAAAAAGTGAGCTGGTGGGGAGGCTTGTAAAATTCCGTGCAGTGAAAAAGATGTTTTAAACATGCAGGGACCCTTTGGGGGTAGAAAAAAAGGATTTTGCCGTGGTAATAACTCTATTCCATTTTAATATTTTTGAGCATAGAGGTGCTTTTTAATCTCGTTCCGGAGAAAGCGAGATTTCTGGCTGGTGACGCAGGGGTAACAAATGGGGAAGGAGGCGCCGTCAGCACTGCCCTCGCGTGCATTTCATTTTGGGGTGACATCTCTCCGCTGCTGGTGGAGAAGATGAGCCAACGCAACGTGGAGGCGTGGGGACCGCCGCGGCCTCACTCAGGAGCGCCGGCCGCGCCTGCCCGCGGCTCCCACCCCACGCCTGCGCTTCCGAGGGGCACGCGGGGCTTCTCCGCGTCCGTGGCGCAGAGCTCTCCGCGCGCAGGCGCTTTGGCCGCCCAGCCCGCAACGCGCACCTGTGCTGAGCGCGTTTCCGCGTTTGGGCCGCGAAGTGGCCCCTTCTCCGCGCGCGCTCTTCACTCTGCCTTTCCACGCCGGTTACCGTTTTTAAAGCAGCTTGACCTGGGCGCGTGCAGCTAAAATTGCGGGGACGCGTAATGACAGCTTGATTGGGCCCGAGGCTTCGGTTCACATCCCGGGGTCTGTATGTAATTGATCTTTCTCCCCGGCGCGAGGAACGCTGCGGTAATCTGGCCGCAGCGCCACATTATAGATATAGAGAAATAATCATCGTGTCACCTTGAAATCAAAGATCGCAGGATGGTAATAGTCTCCCAGCTCATTTGTCCCCGCCTCGATGACCTCTCCGATGCCGAATCTGAACGGTCTCAGCATTATTTTTGAATTATTCATGTGGGCCTTCTCCCTCACCACAAAATCAAGGAGAATGAATGCGCCGTGCCTTGTCAGCGCCACAGGTATTTGGGCACAGCTGTAAAATGGTGTTTGGGATCACGCAAAAGGGGGTGCAGTCGCCCAAGTGGCACGCTTACCTTGAAGACACACACACACACACACACACACACAAACACCAAAAATATGCATTTGTGAAAGAAAAAAAACCAACAAGCGAGCACACGTTCCCATCAACCCCAAATTCATTGTTGGCCGGTTTGGTGGCGGGCGAGGTGTCGGGGGCCTCAGATACGATCGAGGCGTAAGACCAGACTCTGCCCTGAGCCCAGCTCCCCCTGAGTTACACTAGTAACTCAGTAACAACAAGAAGCGTGTCTGCGCTCTCTCTGGGCCGGTGTGAAACTTAAAGCCTTTGCTTCTGAAATATCAAATCAGCATACATTTCTTACTTTAATTCAAGCTGCGCAGACACAGCAGCTCGACAGCCCTCCCCGCAGAGGCGGCCCGGAGAACGCAGGGGCCCGCCGCCGTTTCATTCCAGGGACGGCGCTCCTAAGGAGCGTGCGGGGGAACAGGAGAAAACGCATGTAAATGTAAACCCAGGCAGGTACCCTGATCCGTCTGCAGCTCTTGACCTTTAAGTTCATGATGAAAAACAAATGTCAAGCTTTCAGGAGACAGGGGCATCCCCGGCTTCGCAGGACGGAGGGGGCTGCCGTGCAGGCTGCATTAATTTAGAGTAGCATCAATAACCTTGAAATCAAGATTTTGCACTCAAAAACCCAGGTTTGTGTTTATTCAGAAACCCGAGGAAAAAAGGCAACTTTATTTAAAGGAACTGGTGGCGGCGGCGGTGGGTGGGAGAGGGCGGCTGGATTTTGGGAGCTGCGCGCCGGCTCCCATGGCAACAGACACTTGGGAGGATGAGGACCCAGAGCTGCTCCTTAAAGAGGCTTCTCATTTTGCATGTCATTCTAATTATAGGCCGGGTCCAGGCGCTGGGCTGAGGAGGCCCCACCTGGAGTAAAAGCAGGGCACCGGTCCTGCCCCAGCCCGCCGCTGTGGCTCTGGGGGGCGGGACAAAGCGCCCTTCCGTTGGGCAACATGAGCTGTTTGTGATTAGGAAAATGCGTTTTTTTCCTTGCTGAAGAAAGAAATGGAAATCACTCATTCCCTTGCTGTACTCTGGACGCCAGCCCACCGGGCGTGAGGATATGCGGAAACCCTACCGCAAGTCCTCAGACAGAGCCAGCTCGCACCTGCGTCCACCCTCCACCCTGCCCCGAGGTCAGGTGAGCGGTCAGTCGTCAAAGACCCAACGCCACTCGGCGTTGACGCCATGCTAGGTGTGTCCCGTGAGATCCCAGTTCTCTGAAAGTGGGTGTCAGGGGTCACTTATTGGCAAAACAGCCCTGATCTCGTCCTCTCTGCTGCTGCC
>PVKU01007705.1:0-83524 GCA_004027475.1 Anoura caudifer | reverse complement strand
CTCAAACTGTTCGGTCTCAGGACCCTTACATATTTTCCAAAATTATTGATTGACCCCAAGATCTTTTGTTTGTGGCAGTTATAGCAATCAACATTTGCTGTATTAGAAATTGAAACTGACATATTTAATAAACATTAACTAATTAATGTAAAAATAACAAACACTGTAATGTCATCTATTTTATGAAAAATCACCAAACCTTGGGGAAAAAATAATGCGAAGAGTAGCATTGTTTTACATTTTTCCAAACACCTTTAACGTCTGACTTAGCAGAGGATAGCTGGACTCCCTACCTGCTGCTGTATTCAATCTGCTGCACCCTAACCCTAACCCTAACCCTAACCCTAACCCTAACCCTGACCCCAACCCAGAGGATGAAAGTAAAAAAGGCAGATAACATCTGAGTCTCACATAGAAGCTACTTTGACTTCATGGATCCCCTGAAAGGGTCTTGGAGATCTTCAGGGGCCCCGGATGCTCTGAGAACCACTGGTCTACACTACTGATTCAATCTTCACGCCGACACTGTGAGGTGGACCCTGCGGTCATTCCCATTCTACAGATGAGCAAAGAGAGGCTCGGCCAGGTCAAAGACACATAGCCAGTGAGTGGTGTCTGGATTCGAACTGAAGACCATCAGCTCTGGAGAGGAGGCATAGACAGGAGCCTTGGGGAAAGGGAGGAGCCAGAGGTTCTGCAGTGACCCAAGTGGGGAGGGAGAGGCAATGTGGTGGTTTGGAGTGTGGACCCAGGAACAGTCTGCATAGACCCACCTCCTGGCCTTACCCTGTGCATTCTGTGTGAGCTGAGGCAGAACACTGGGCCCCTCGGGGCCTCAGGCACTCCCTCTGCAGTATGTGATCTGATCTTTGTATCAAAGGGTCTTTAAAAGGATTAAATGTTGATTCATGTAAATTATAACAAGGTTCTGTAAATATGGTAAAAGTATACATTTTTTAGTTGGTATAAATTTGAGAACAGGCTGCAGAGATGCGGGGGCACCTGTAATGTGGGTCCTGAAGGCAGGAGCTAGGGAAGGGAGTGGATGGGGGGGCTGGTGGGGAAGGAGGGTCTACAAACGGCTGCTTTCAGGTGGGCAGAGACTGAGGCTCTGCTCCACAGATTTCAGGTGTCCAAGCCAGCCCTGAGATGGGGCATGACAGGAAGGCCAGCCTCGCCTGCCCCAGGGACAGAAGCCAAGTCCCTCGCTCAGGGTCACCAACCTAGCCACTGGGGACTGAGACCTGGCCTTCAATATCCAGGCTGGAAGAGCCACCGACTACCTGCCTCTCCTGACCCTGTTCAGGGACTAAAGCCACAAGCTTGAGCTTCCCTTCTCTCCTGTCAGCCCAGCTCTAGAATCACATTGCCAAAGGGTCCTAAGCACCATCTTGCCAAACTGCTCCCTTTCTCTTTTGGTGGATGAAAAACCTGAGTCCAGAAACAAGATGGACAGCCCAGGTCACACTGGAGGCTGGGGACAGAAGGCCCAGGACGCCTGGCGACTGTACACAGGCCATGCCCCTTTCTTGCTCAGAAGGGAGTCAGACCATGTGTTTTTGAGGGCAGCAGCTCTGCCTGGTTCCAGTCTAGGCTGTGTGACCTCAGTCAAGATGCTTAACCTCTCTGTGCCTCAGACGTTTTGTAATAGATCAAGTGGTAATAATAGTTTTACCTCCTTCCTTGGGCTATTGTGTGGATGAAAGTGAGTTGATCCCTACAAAGCACTTAGAACACTGCCTCAGACTCAAATTCTGTGCGGGTAGTTAACACTGTGACCACACCGTCAATGTCACCTTCACTTTCATCTTGGAGGCCTTGAACGCCGTTAGGGGGTACCCTGGGGTGTTCTCACAGAGCGCCCCCTTGCTTTGTGCACGGCGCTGGGAGAGCTGGGTAAACACAGAGCTGGATTCCAGCCTCTGCGTGGAGACTGACTTACAGGGTGACTTGGAGGCGTGACGCTTGCCCTGCCTGGACCTCTGGGTCCCCAGCTGGAACAAGGGGGTCCATTTAAAAAAGTCTTTTCTATTGTACTTCAAGCGTCCTGATAACCCCCCGGGCAATAACGACCGTGGGAATATGCACGGCGACTCACTGCAGTATCATTTCTAAGGTAACAGCAAACATTGGGAAACAATCTCAATATCCTTTCTCATTGGAGTTTTAAAAATAAGGGATTAACAGTCCCAAACTGGAAATAATCCAAAAGTCCATCAACAGGTGAAGGGAGACGCGAACTGGTACCTCCACGCGGAGGAACACTCAGCCAAGAAGGGAACGGTCGCAGGCAGCGCCATGCGCCATGCACCGGGGAATCTCAAAAGCAGCTACCCCGAGAGTGCCGCCGCAGGACGCCACCTACTTGACCTTCTGGAAAAGGGAAACCTAACCGTGGGGACAGGAAACAGTGCAGTGGTGGCCCGGGGCCGGAGGCGGGGACCAGGGATTGACGACCAGGAGGCTTGGGGCAACCTGGGACTGAAGAGCTTTAGACCTTGATTTGGGGGGGGGGGGGGTTACATCACCGTGTGATTTTCTGAAAGTCATTGAACGGTACTCTTAAAATGGGTGTGTTTTATTGTATGTCAGTTATACTAGAATCAAATGGACTGAAAAATAAGTGATGATTCACCCGTACAAGCCAGGCTCCAGTTTTGTCAAAAGGAGTGGGCGACATCTTTGGCACCAGTAGGAAAAGACGCCCCTGTGACTGACTGTAAATGAGAAATAAAGGCAAGTTACAGGACAGCACCAGGGACACTGAGGGGCATCGAGTGCTCCCCCGGGGGCCGGGCCCAGGCTGCGCACCTCACAGGCATTGCTTCACTTTATTTTGGCAACATCCACACGAAGTTTCACGGATCAGAACGCCGAGGGTCAGTGTGAGTCAATGCACAGGAAACAACCTGCAGAGATGAGTCCAAACTGGGCCCAGGGATCACGCCTGAGATGCGCATTTTTCGGCACTTTCACTTTCAATACCATCTATTTGTTGTGTTTTATTTATGGCAACATGCCTGAATTAGCTTTCTAATCAGAGAAAGCAAAGTGGATTTTTAAAAAAATTACTAAGAAAAGCCTGTTTTGTATCTCATGTGCCGGGGCACCCACTCTCCATGCTCCCTCACCCAGACGGGCCACAGGGCCTGCCCCAGCCCCGAGTCCCGAGCCGCACTGATAAAGGCCAGGCCCGCCTGTATCAGGTCCCAGCAGGCCCTGCAGTCCCATCCATCTGGTCCTCACAGGGAGGGTGGGCCCTGCTCTGGATCAGCAGGATCTGGGGCCCTGGAGATAATGGGAGCTGCAGGGGTTAGATGGTGGGGACCAGTGGGGCCAGGGTCTGCAGCAAGGAGGGGCAGTGGGGACCAGGACCTTGGCGGGCCTCTCCCCGCTGGACAGAGGAAGCTGCTGAGACCCAGTGATGACATGACCTGTTCATTCTGTATGTGTGGACCTGGGTCTGTCTGCTGTGTGGCCCTGGGCATGTGAAATCCCCTCTCTGATTTTCAGTTCCCCTGGGATTCCTTAGTTCCAGCCTAGTCTTCTTTTTGGAAGGAAGGAACCTGGGCCCTGAAACCGTCCTGGAGAGTCCCCAGTATATGAGCAGACAGCACAATGTCCTCAGTCTCCAGGTTCAACTTCCAGTGGATGTGTGGAGGTGCAAAGCCACCCTCATGACCCTGAACACATGTGCCCTCCTGGGCATGCTCCTGTCTGCAGGCCCAAGGACAAGCGAGGCCATCTTGGGCCAGGCCGTATTTACATGTCCAAAGGTCAGATGCTGCCTGCCAGAGAAGGCCTCAGTTGGTGAGAGTCTGCAGCTGGTGCCCAGAAAGCAGATAACATGTGCCCTGGGAAGGGACGGGTGGCCCCAGGAGAGCAAAGGGTGACAGTGCCACCCAAGCTGCCCTCTCTGGGAGAGCCCCAGCCAGCTGCAGTGTTGGTCCTTCCTGGGGAGTTTCTACCTCCCCTGAAGGTCTAGGAGCACCTCCAAGGCCGCTTAGCTCGATTTCCCTGAGCCCGTGCCTGCCCTGTACTGCCTGCCACTTCTTTTGTGCCACTGGGTACTTTCACCTCCCCAAGCCTCAGTTTTCTCATCTTTAAAATGGTGAAAATCACAGCTCTTACCGGATAAGATGCAGAGAAGAATGAGGACCCAGAGGCAGGATGGGTGTCAGGTGAATGGAAAGGGGTTCACATAGGAGTCCCTAATTTTAGGGATAGCTCCACACTCTGGAAGCCCCCAGTATGTGGTAAGGAGGCTCAGAGACCTCCCACCTGAGTCTCAAAGGTGTGGATGGGGCCTGGAAGTCCCACCTGTCCCCTTCTGCTTCCCCCTGTAGTATTTCCCACCTGCTTTCAAATTTCCTCTCCCCCCACCGCTTGTCACCTCCTCACCATCCCTAGTGTCCCATGTAATGAATCACTCACACTTCTTAGGTCAACGGATGCACAGAAGTAACTTGGGGGCTCCCAGTCCACTTGTTCTGATGGGATCTGTACATCGAAACCTAAAAAAGTGGCACCTTGTCAATGAGTATGCACACCGTGCATGCACAGGGGTGTGCCCTAGCTGGGGGCTCTGTGTGGGAGGGGGCCAGAGGCATTTCCTCCTCTCATCTCTCCCACTAGGACTGTCTGGGCCATGCAAGCTCTGACTGTTTGCCTGCAAAGGAGGGGGGAAGCTGAAGGTAGCTCCGTCTATGACAAAAAAAGCAAAAATGTCTTTGTATCAAACTGGCAGAAAGCGAAGGCCGATGACCTCCGGGGTTGGCCATGTTAAGGGAGATGGGCCCCTGCCCACGCTGTGGGTGAGAATGAAAAGGACACACCCCACCTGTGGGCGGTGAGCATCTCTGTCAGCACGACCGCAGGCACAACCCACAGCCCAGCGATCACCCCCTTGGGAACCTCTGTGGCAGAAAGGCTGCCACGGAGGCATCTGTGAACGCACGCCTGTGAGAGCATTTTCTTTCTGTAAGAGCATAACAGTATCGGAAGAAGGTCAAATGGCCACCTACAGAGGGGCGATTTCCTTGACCTTTTGTGACCTGACCGCGCTGGGAAAGACTCCCCAGCCTCCAGAAGGCACAGGCTCCCGCAGAACTGTTTCTGAGATTCACTGGCAGGTGAGAGAGGTAAGTGAAGAATAATATGTAACACGTACAGAAACAAAGCTACTCTTTCTTTCTTGACAAAGGTATATAGCAACTCAGGTTGCTACATAAAAGCATGGGAAAATTCCAGAAAAGATGCCTGCCCAATGATGAACTTAATTCATGCCATTTTCCAGCTGACTGGGAAGTGACCTAACTCTTAGCCTCAGTTTCTCGTTTTGTAAATTGGTGATATAACAAACCTCATAGGCTTGTGGTGAGCATTAAAATAATTATTGCAAGTTATTTGGCATATAACCAGCATTCCACAAATATTTCGGGAAATAAGGCAGAAATCAATTTTCAGCTAAGCTTTTAGCGGGGGAGGCTCGTTTGCCTGTCTTTGCTGCCACCTAGTGGTCATAAGTGAATCAAGCCCAGGCTCACCAAATCCTCTCAGCGCTCGAGCATTCATTCTCAGGACGCTCAGTCCAGGGAAAACAGAAAGCGAGCCATAGGTGTCATTTTAAATGTCCTAATAGCCACATTAAGAGAAGTCAAGGTAAGCATGTGAAAGTAATTTTAGTATTTTAGTTATGTGGGTGAGAATATACAAATTATTACATTTTGACATGTAATCAATATACAATTATTAATAAGATATTTCATATTCTTTTATTGAACCAAATCTTAAAAATCCAATTTGTATTCTGTACTCACAACATGGCTCAATATGGAGGCTGACTTTTCATTGGAAATACTTGATCAGTATTTAAACTATAAAATTTATAGTTGACAAATAGATTCACAAACTGATGCTCCAGACATACTTAAACGTTTTTCAACAACTGAATCAAGTATCAGTTCTTAAATTTAATTTAATAAAAGTGAGAATGCAGTTCCTCACCGGCACAAGCCACATTTCAGCTGTTCAGCAGCCACACGTGGCCAGTGGCTGTCATATTGGACAGTTAGACACACAGGACATTTCTGTTACTGCAGAAACTTCTGCTGCATAGCACAGCGTAGCATAGTGCCTTGTTTTCATCATTTCCTCAGTGAGTTGATATCAAGACAAGGATTGGACAACAGATGAAAGGCAGTTTTCAAAATACTGAAAATTGATCTAGCTTGGAAGGATAAAACTAGGGGCAGTGTGATAACAAACATGTGTCCAGGAGAAACATCAGCAGCGTGCCCACTCGTGTCAGGGAACGACAAGAATGCCCACTGTTACGACTTCTATCGAAAATTGTACTAGAGGTCCTAGTTAATGCAATGAAGATAAGCAAAAGAAAAAGGGAGTATAGCTCTTTTTAAAGGGAAACTACATTTGTCAATGATTGGATCAGGTACCTTAAAAATCCAAGAGAATCAACAGTCAACCTTTAGAACCAATTACAATTTCTCAAAAAATTTAATATGGAACTGCCTTATGACCCAGCAATTCTACTTCTGAGTATATATATCTGAAGAAACCCAAAACACTAATTCAAAAAAGTAAACACACCCCTATGTTCACTGCAGCATTATTTACAATAGCCAACATATGGAAGCAACCCAAGTGCCCATCAATAAACAAGCGGGTAAAGACGATGTGATGCATACACACAACGGAATATCACTCAGCCATAAAAAGAATGAAATCTTACCATTTCAATAGCATGAATAGACCTAGAGAGAATTATGGTAAGTGAAGTCAGTCAGCCAGAGGAAGACAAATGCCACATGATTTCACTTAGGTGTGGAATCTAAAGAACAACATAAATGAGCAAACAAAAAAAAACCAGACTCATCCACACAGAGAACAGTCTGATGGTTGCCAGAGGACGGGGGGTTTGGGGGACGGGGTGAAAAAGGTGAAAGGATTGAGAAGTACAGGTTGGCAGTTATAATATAGTCATGGGATGTCAAGTACAGCCTAGGGAATATAGTCAATAATATTGTAATGAGTACGTACAGGGCCAGGTGGGTACTGGAAATATCCAGGGGATCGCTTTGTAAAGTGTATGATTGTCTAAACAGTTTGCTGCACACCTGAAACTAATAGGAAATAATACTGAACATCAACTGTAATTGGAAACAAAGTTTAGTCAAAAATACATACACAAATAAATAAAACCAATGGCAGATTTCAGGAAATGGTATTATAAATAGGTAATGGGAAAGAAACCATGTTCCCAAAAGCAAAGCAAAACCAAACAGCAACAAAAACCCAAAACAAAATTATACATCTAAAAACAACCTACCTAAAAAACATCTTTATGGGAGAAATTATAAAATTTTATGGAAGAATGTAAAAAAAAATCTAAATTATGGTAAGATATATTTCAATTACTGGTAAAAGATGCTAGTTTTTCCCACTGTAATCTACAAGAGCAAAGCAATACAATCAAAACCCCCACCAAGGCCTTCGGCAGGGTTTAATGCACTCGTTCTGGAATTGCATGGGAGAAGAAACACCGCCAAGAAATCGGTGAGACTGGGAGACCTAGAACCTTCTCCTATCACACAGCAAGACTTGAGATAAAGATAGATTCGTTATATATAATTAAGAGAGTACTGTCCCAGGAATATGTATTTAAAAAAGTAAAGCATAAGGAAAACCATCTCCCTATTTTAGTAGTTTGGTCATGAAAAAAACTTTAAAATGAGATAGTCTTTTATACCTAGCAGACTTGTAAAACTTAAAAATGACACTTTCCAGCATTGAGGATTAAGTGGGGAAAGAGACTCTCCGGGCACTACGGCGGGGGTGGGGCCGGGCCGGAGTGCAGGGTTGGGTGGGCTGGTGCGGGAGGTAGGAGGGAGTCACCCTGTCCTGGGCAGCAGTTTGACAACAGTGTGTATATCAACATATATGCCACAGTTTTTGACTCAGACGTTGCTCCTATAGATGTTTATCACAGCATTGTTTACCATAGGAAAGTATGGAAGCTGCTTAAATGTCCATCAATAAGGGAATGGTTAAATAAATTTTGGTGAAGTCCATACAACAGAACATCAGAAACTATTAAAATAGTAATATAGACTTGTGGCATTGACATAGATTATTGAGTAAATAATAAAGACGGCCTTAACCCTATCATCCAGAAATAGCTATTGGCAAACATTTTGTTTATATTTTTGTAGCCTTTTTCCTGTAGATGCACACACATTATTTTAAGAAATGAAATCATATCATACGTATTACTCCATAACTAGCATTTACTTAACTATATATTGAATGCACACTATAATTTTTCAAGAAGCATAGATTAGTTTTATACTAAAAAAGCTACTATTACTGATGTTCAATTTTACATAGTGCATTCTCTTCTAACAATGCAAACAGGACAGGTAAAGCTACGCTCTCTTTGCCTCTCCCTCCCCAGAAGTCGCCATGTTCGTGGATGTGCATCTTTCCAGATCTTTCCCCAAACTTTCAGGCCGTTTGCATTCGTATATAGCTACATGCACAAATGGAGCTCAGTGTTTATATGATTCTGCAGCTTGGTTTTATAAATTAACACTATGACTTGGAACTCGTCCAGGAACAAGATGAATTTAGTATTTTATTTGTTGTTTCATTTCCTTATTGATGACCATTGAATGGTAAAAAAAGAAAAAATAGACAACAACTGAAAGAAGGCATAAAGCTATGGTAAAGAAGCAAAGGAGGTTCGGAGGGACAGAAAAGGAAAACAAAAAAGGCATCGTCGTCTTTGTTAAAAAGGCCCTAAGGCTCCTTTGATTTCCACTAGAGGGAGACAAAGAAGCACGGACAAGAAGTGTCAAAATGCAAGTTACCTGATGGGAGGTTCATCAGCTAGCAGCCTTGCCCAATATTCCATCACTTTCTGCCCGCCTCCTCCCAGAAGACCAACTTTTCAAAAGCGACACCTCTTCCTCGGGATTCAGGACTTCGAGTGTTCGCAGGGCATTCGGCCTGCTTCACCCAAACTCTGAGAGTGCTACTGGAAGAGCCTCGAGATGGTGATCAGATGCACCATCCAAGATCCAAGGTCTGCTGGTGGCAGATTACGTGGCGATCCAAACCTCCTCGGCCCCAGCATAAGGTCTTGGTGTTTATCGCCCCCTCCTGGCGGGATTTATTAACGTCGCGCGTCACATCCTGGCCGCATGCAGTGGGTGCCACAGGCGCTGCCAGCGGGAGAGCAACTGAGATCGCGGTGATCGTGACGCCCAAACACGCCGGCTCGGGAAAATACCCTCACTTTCCAGGGTCCCCCAAAATGGATGTGCAGGGACAGGAGAGATACCGAACTCCACCCACCAAGCACGGTGGAGCCAGAGAGAACAAGTTTGACAGCATGCATTTCATGCTCACGACTCTCATGTGCCCACTGTGTGTCCTTGGCGGAGAGGGACACACACAAAATAAGATCAGACTCCACTTCAGTCCTCCAGTAGCTTCGGGTCCTCAGCAGTTTTTAATATTTTGACTGACCATTCTACTCCCCATACACCGTTCTGATAAACACCTGTTCTCCGCCCTCTGATCAGGCCTGGCTGATCCCAGCATCCCCCAGTATAGGCACAGACAGCAGCAGCAAGTCACCTGTGAGGTTTCCTGGGAGAGTGGAAAGAGCACCGGACAGGGAGCCTGCAGGCTGGTCTGACCCCAGCCTGGCAGTTCCCTCCCTGGCCAGCTTGCTTTGGTCTGGCCCTATGTGGACCTCTGGGTCTGCTTCCCCTGGAGATCCCCTCAAGCTTTCACACTCTCAGGTCACCTCTCACCTGGGTGATCATTCTGGAAGTAACTGCAGGCCCTCCTGAAATGTGGTGCTTTTCCTGGTGCGCTGCCAAAGCCAGGCCAGGATTGGCTCCCTCTCCCTGTGGGCCTCCGTCCAGAGAGGGGTGCGCAGAGCCTGTGCCCGGGCTGTTCTGAGTGTACCCGGGGGCCCGGGCCAGGCCCCTCCTGCAGGGAGGGCACCCCCACACCCCTCCGGGTTGATCGGCTTCCCCCTCAGACCCTGTATAATTCTTAGTTCTTCCGTTCTCGGCTTAAACTAATTTTCTGAATCAGAGGCCAACATTTAAAAGTAAGGAAAGTTACAGACAGATTTCCAGCTTCTTTTGTAAAATCAGAAGCCCTGCCGCTGAGTTCCTAGGGGTGGGGCTGAGGAGGGGCAGCCCTTTGCAGACCCCAGCTCCGGCCTCCATCTTTCACCCTGGCATTTGAACCCTCCTTCATTCTGCTTGAAGCTCTAATAGCAATGATAGTGGTGATAACGGCTGGTACAGTAGTAGCTCACTATGAGTGACTTTGTAGCCCTTTATAGAACCCCACTTACTCCATCAGCAGCCCTCAGGATCTGTTTTATTTCCTCCCCTTTCACAAATGAGGAGACCGAGGCTTAGCAAGGCGAAGCACTTTGCCGGGGATTGTGCAGCGCCTTACGGGGCAGAACTGGAGTTGGACCTCTGACCCGGGCGACTCCTGGCCCCATTATTTCCACTCATCTCTATGACTGTGGTCAGTCCTGAAGCCCCCATTCACCTCCAGCCTATTCCACACATGTCTGTACTGGCCTAGGCCCTGTGGCAGAGGAGGGGAGACGCAGAAAAGGTTGCTGGTCTGCCCTCCAGGGGGCACTGTTTTCTTTCCTCCTGGAATCTCACAAGGCCTAGCTAAAAAGCAGCTTGCTGGCCCTCCTGCTTCGGGATTTCTGGCCATGGAGCCTGGTAAACTGCATTTCCACAAGGAGTCCCAGGAGATTCTGATGTACTGGTAGGTTTTGGATCCTTGCTTGTGAGAAGGGCTGCCCAAAAAGGCCCAAACAGGGACCTTGGGAAAGCCCTTGTCTCTCCCACCAGGTGCCTGGGCACCTTCAGGCAGAGGTGGGACATTTGTCCGCATTAGTTCATCCATTCACAAGGCACTGCGTAGGCTCTCAGCAGTGAGCAGATCAGACCCTGCACTGCCTCAGAAGCTTAGAGCCTAGTGGGGGAGACACAATAATGAATATGCAATCCAAGATGTGCTATGAAAGAGAAGTAAAGAGAGGAACAGGAGGGAATCAGAGGGGTCCAGACCCCCTGGGGCATCAGGGAAACTGCTTTGGGGGGGAAGACAAAGTAGGCACTGGGGAGGTCCTCTCCTCAAGCTGAGGTATGTGCATGGGACATTTGGAGTAGAGGGAAAGAGGGCACAGAGGAAGGTTTGTGCTGTCATTTACAATGGCTTTCAGGCACATTGAGTGAGTTGTGTCCAGTCTCTGGGCCTCACTGTCCACATCTGTGAAATGGGTACATTGGGTGATGTGAGGAGAATGGACCAGAGCAAGGCTTTGTTGTCTCTCCTTCACGTAGGGAGGGAATCAAGCTGCAGAGGGGCAGACTTTGTACCTTTCCCCCTCTTTCATGGAAAGGCTTAACACACACCAGGCCATGATTAGACAGGTTCTCCAGCTTTCCCCATAAATCTCCCCCTGACCCCATGACGCTGATTAGGCAGGGCATCCTGCCAGGCAGGGTATTCTCTCTGGCTTCCTTTCAGCCCCTGGAGGGCTGCACTCACCCCTCTGCTCCCAGAGAAGCTGCTTGGGCAGACCCAGCTCAGGGTGCCAGCCTCAGCCAGGCTGCAGGGAAACCCTGGCCGCTCCCAACCCTCTCCTGACATTTATGAGGTGCTGCTGAAGGGGGGGGGGGTGCCTCAAACCCCGAAGGAATGTTAATTGGCTAAAGCTGTTGCCCGTGTCCCCGCTTGGCCCGCGTTATTACTATTTTATTTTTATTTGTTTTCCCCTAGAGGCGCCTGGGTTGGGCTGAGCGGCCTGGCTGCCTCTCTGCACTGGAGCCAGAGATAGAAAGGGGGACAGGGTTAGGGGGGGTGTGACGGGGCTCTTGGAGGTCCAAGGTGGCTGCTGGGTGGGAGCTGAGGAACTTGCCCCCAGCTCCCACCCACCTTTGTCCATTTGTTGAGGCCTCAACTCAGGGAGGGGTGAAGAGAAAGGTCTGGAAAGGGAATAAAGTGCAGAGGCTGATAGCATGACTTGGGTGTCAGAACCACGAGAGCTGGCTCTGCTCTCATTGGCTGTGGGGTCGGAAGGTTCGACAGTGTCTGAGCTTGGGTTACCCTTTCTGTTCCAATAGGTTAGCTTTTCTGTGCTGCCCTGAGGAATAAAGGAGAAAACCTGCCTACTCATCACACAGGGGTGACAACAGTTATAGGGAAGGTCGCCCCTGGGGCATGTTTAGAAATATCTTCCTGGTGAGTCACAGCTGTGCAGACCCTCCCGGAGCAGCTGCCTTCCCGCCCAGTGGGAGGTACCAGCTCCAACAAGGAAGGAGACTGGGGCCCAGGTCTCTCAGTGGCTGAGCCTGGGGGCCAGGCCTTGCTTGGTTTGCGCTCATGCCTTGATTAGTTGAGTCTGAGGGAGTCAGCACCCAGGACCTGGGGGCATATTGACAAAAGGCCATCATTGGCTTTTCCCAAAGAGGGTGATCTAGGGCAGAGGCCTGAGAGGGTCTGGGCTTAAATTTTCCAAAAAGATTCCTCATTTCAAACCCTAAACCCACTTCCAGATCTGAGAGACACTCTTGAGCCATCACAGACGGCCTGTCTTCCTCTCCTCCTTCTTTCCTTCCTGCGTTTCTCTTCTCCTTCCTTCCTTCCTTCCTTCCTTCCTTCCTTCCTTCCTTCCTTCCTTCCTTCTCTCCTCTCCTTCTCTTTTTTTCTTCCTTCCCCCTCCCTCCCTCTATCCCTTCCTTCCCTAGCTTACTTAATAATTATTTCATCCATGCACTTACTGTGTATTGGATGCGGACCTAGGCCCTTTTCTTCATCATTTTTCCACCTATAAAGAATTGTGTTGACCTTCTTGTTACAAAAATCTGACCAAAGTTTTTAGTTTCTCATGTAATGAGATACCTAGGTGAAACAGTCTATGACTAGGATGGCTTTCTATATCATCGAGAAGCCAGGCTCCTTCCACTCTGCCACCTTTAGTGTGTGGCCTCCATCCCTGAGGTTATCCGTGGTCCAAGGTGGCTGCTGGAGCTCCAGGCATCACATCTGAGTCCTAGAGTTCTAACAAGAAAAAGGAGAAGGGTAAAAAGGACACTTCTCATCCCATTGAGTTGTCTTTGAAGAGATTTCCTGGAAATCCCACCCAGTGACTTCTGCTTAGATCCTAATGGTCTCCTCCATCTGCAAAGGAGTCTGAAAAATTGTTTTTTCAATGAGGCACTTTGTAAATTGGGGTTCTGTTATTAAGGGAAAAGGTAGAACAGATAAGGGAGATAGGACTCAAGCAGTTCATTCCACCATTCCTGGGGACCTTTGCTCCCCATAACCTTGTCTCCTATAGCCTCCGTAGGAGGGAGCAGGTCTCCCCACAAGCAGAGCCCAAGCCTCCCCTTTGTTCTGATCCTCTTCCCTGAGAGTCCTCATGTTGTGTTCTAGAGGGGAAATCACAACTATCAGGAACTGTTAAAAGATGCTTGACAATTGTGAAATAGAAACCACTTTTAATTGTTCTGCAAAGTATAAAAGTTGTAACATTTGCACTGAGGATGAAAAGCAAAGCAGAGAAAGATCATGCCCTTTATCTGGTGGAGAGGTGTACCCTGCTGCACAGAGGTCTGTGGCCCTGCACCCAGGTGGCCTTGCTTCCCTGAGGCCTAGTGGCTCCCTGGCATAGGCTTTGCATTCCAGACGATACTTGCTAGCAACTGGTAATACTTGCATTACCATTGGCTAATCAAAGTCCGACACCGATCCTGTCAGCCCTCGGAACACTTCTGGGGGTGGGACATGTACACATGAAAGGAGTATCTTCATGTCACAGAGAAGTAGCAGGTGCTCAGGAATTCTAATAGTAATTATAGTAGCTATAATTTATTGAGCACTTACTAAGTACCAGACCCAGGGCCAAGCCCTTTCCACAATCCATCAGTATAATTATCAAGGGGCCCCATTATGTCAGGCCCTGGGCTTGGTGCTGGAGCGAGGATGGATTAAACAGAGCACAACCACTAGGGGCTCAGGGTTGGGAGTAGGCTATGGAGCAGCCCAGGGACTAGGTAAGTAAACAATCAAAGCAATGTGTGATGGCAAACGGGGCAAGTGCTGGGGCAGAAACAGGCTGAGTGGGACCCCCTTCTGGAGGTTAGGGAAGTGGCTTTGGATCAGACCCAGGAAGATCTGTCTCCCCATTTGACAGATATGGAAACCGAGGCTCAGACAGGCAAAGTGGGTGGCTGATTTTTGTTCCCCAATACTTGGCACCTCTGCCATGTGCCTGGTCTGTGGGACCCTGGGGGCCCCCTCTGTCCCTATGCGGAGTGCTTCAGCTCATCACTCACAAGGAGGCCGCAGAGTCAGAACGGGCGCAGGCTCCTGACCTCCCACCTGGTGCGATATCTTCCTTGTGGTACAGCCAGGACCTTGCCTAGGACAGGTCAGGGACCCTGTGGCACTCGGAGCCTCTGGGAGTGCACGGTGCTTTTCACATGACCACAGATTCTAGACAATGGGTTTCCAGCCTAAATGATAATTTGCTTAGGAAGTTTACTTAAACTCAGGAGATCTCATCTAATTAGGGATCTCATCAAAAGCAGCCCTGATTTCCACTAGTTCTGGGGCCAGTTTTGTGTGTGTGTGAGTGAGTGGGGTAGGGGGT
The DNA here is from genome assembly GCA_004027475.1 of Anoura caudifer. NCBI lineage: Eukaryota > Metazoa > Chordata > Mammalia > Chiroptera > Phyllostomidae > Anoura > Anoura caudifer. Next base: position 68,796 of record PVKU01007705.1, on the reverse strand, counting down.
CTGTGGGGTCTTCTCTCATCTCAGATGGGCAATGTCCCCACCAGAACCCCAGCTCCCAGGAGGCTGAGTGGCCCTTGTCCCAGGGACTTGGCATTTCCTGGCTGTAAGCTGGTGACATTGAACTGGCCTCAAGCCTGTGTCTCAGCACTCATACTGAGTGAGACCGGGTCCCTGTGAGACAAGGAGTGAGACAAGGAGTAGACACTGTCTTTCCCTCGGACAGTTCAAAGTCAATTTAACTTATGTCTTTTTTTTTTCAACTATGCAAATTTGCAAACATACAGAAAAGCAGCAAGCACAGCTGATACCTGCGCATCCATCACCCAGCTCCAACAGTCATCTACACTCACCATGCTTATTTTATCTTTTTCCGCCTTTATTTTTTTTAATCTCAGACATCACGTATTTCATTATGAATATTCATCATATTTCTTTCTCTTAAATATTTTTTAAAGTCTTTAAAGATTTTATTATTTACCTTTGGAGAGAAGGGGAGGGAGTGAGAAAGAGATGGAGAGAAACAGCAATGCGTGGTTATCTCTCAAGTGCCCCCTACTAGGGACCTGGCCCACAACCCAGTCATGTGCCCTGAGTGGGAATCCAACTGGCGACCTTTTGGTTCGCAGGCTGGAGCTCAACCCACTGAGCCACACCAGCCAGGGCTAAAGTCTTTAAAAATATATCACAGTTGTCTCTCCACCCAATTTTCACATTGACTTGAATTTCACCCATTTCAATAAACATTTATCAAGTGCCTGACTGCTCTACGCCAGGCGCTGTGCTCAATGTTTTGTTATTATTAACAATAACAAATACCCTTTCTTGAGTATTTACTCTTTGCCATGCTCTGTGTTAGCATTACATGTATTCTGTGTCAGAATCCCGAGAGAGACATTATTGTCTCTACTTTTTTCTTTGTCGTTGGAATCACAGGGACCAGAGAGGCAAGTAACTTGCCCAAGGTCACACAGCTAGCAAGCAGCAGCTCTGAGTTTCAAACCAAGCATTCTGCACTCCAAAGTCACCCTTGCCCTTGCTTCCTGTGATGCCTGCAGAAGCAGAGAGGTGGACACAGCATCCTCAGTCGGAAGGAAATGGGGAGTGGAGCTCTGAGGGGAAGGGGTCATGAAAAGGACTTCCTTTGGCCCTTTGCCCCAGGGCCATGGTGGAGCTGCAGTGAAAGACTGTGCCGCCACTGTGAACACGAATAAATTCTGCTTCTCAAGACTATGTGAAATGGCACTTAAACAAGGGAGACAGAGATGGAAAAGATGAAACACTGACCTCACTTTACTCCAAAGTGACCAACTGTGTGTACATGTCTATTTGTTTTATTCAAGTCACATGGAAGCTGGCGTTTGGATAGTGAGTGGGTCAGGACATGAAACTTTACAACAAAATTCACTCTGTGGATTAGTTGTTTTCTTTGAGTTGCAAAGACAGAAATCCAACTCCAATGGGCTCAAGCAAACATCCATTGGCTCAGTTAACTGAAAAGTTGAGGGGGCTATAGCTCCAGGCACAGCTGGATCCAGAGGCCCAACAAATTGAGCATCATCAATAACCAGGCACCAAGGCAAGCTCACACATGATCCTCCTCACATTCTTCTAAGTAAGCATCGTCGCTTTACCATTCTACAGCTAAAGAGGCTGAGGCTCAGGGAGGCTGAGTGACTTGCCCAAGGTCAATGCAACTGGCAAGACCAGGGCTTGAACCTAGTTCTGTCTCATTCTGAGGCTGGACCATCGCCACCAGGCAAACCGTGGCTCTGTGACTTGTATGAGTCCCAGCGACTGTCCTAGAGGCACACGCAGGCCCACGGCGAGGCTCGAGTAACAGACCGAGAGGCTGACTCCAGGAGCTCCCTCCTGACCAGCTGCGGGGACCGCCAGCCTGCGGGAAACACCAGCGTCCTGCTGCCGGCCATTTTCTATTGTCTGCGAACCACCGCGCTTCTCATTCTTCCTTAGGGGGGTTATGTTTCGGGGGCTGCAGTTTACACACCTTCATCTGCTGATTCCACTAACAAACATTTGTGAAGTGCCTGCTGTGTACCGGGGGCCTGTACTAAGTGCTGTCCCCGTGGTGCCTCAGATCAGCCCCGTGAGCTCTCGCTGTCATTGCCCCATCTCACCATGAGACAGAGAAGCGGGGAACTGGCCTCAGGTTGCTCGGCTGCTGAAGGCAGAAGTACGACTGGACCCCAGGCAGTCTGACCCTGGAGTCTGTGTATCCTGTTCAAAGAGCCGATACTCTGGTGAGAAGGGGAGACGTTCGCCCACAGAGGGACGGGGAAGTCAGCGGGGGGATGGGCGCACCCTGGAGGCTGTGCAGTGACCAGAGCACAGTGCATAGTGACACGGATGGGCCTCCTAGACATGCCATCCGTGGAAAGTCAAGTGCAGAACAACATGCACAGCCTCACACTGCTTACACAAACCAGTCAGTGTATGTGTACAAATGCACCGAAATACGTCTCAGGTCTCAGGGTGGGGTGGGGGTGGACACCAAACAGTGGGATTGGCTGTCAAGCGGACTTAGGGCTCAACTGCAATATTTTCAGTTTTTACAAGGAAAATGTGTTCATAATTAAAAAAAATAATTAACATGATGTGTTATATGAACTAAAAGAGGGGGTCACCCAGGGTGATAAGGGTGCCCAATCCAGTTAGGAGGAAGTAACAATCAGGGAAGACTTCCTGAAGGAGAGAACTCTGCTGGGTTTTGAAGAATGAATAGACGCAAAGTGTTTCAAGCAGTGGAAACAGCTTGTGCAAAGGCCCAGAATGGAGGTTGAACACGATGTCACAAAGGACTTTAGCCCTTTCTAAAGTGTGCCCCTGGGGTGGGGTGAGGGCGTGAGGGCTAAAATGCAGATTTCCAGGCCACACTACAGATATCATGGAGGCATTTGTGAGAGTCAGCATTTTGACAGACTCTTTAGATATACTGACTCCCCCCCCACCAAAATGCAAAAATCAATTCTATTTCTATACACTGGCAATGAGAAAGACAAAAACGAAATTAAGAAAAACAATTTCATTTAGAATAGTATCATAAAGAAAAAACTACTCTGGAATGAATTTACAAAAGTGCAAAACATCATAGCAAGAAATTAAATACCCAAATGGAAAGACATCTTATGTTCATGGGTAATACTCCCCCAAAATGATCTACAGATTCAATGCTGGCTTCTTTTCAGAAATCAGCAAGCTGATCCTAAAATTTATATGGAAACTTGAGGGACCCAAAATAGCCAAAACAATCTTTAAAAGTACAGAGTCAAAGACTCACATGTGCTAATTTTAAAATTTACTGCAAAGCTATAGTAAAAGCAGGGTGGTTCTGGGATAAAGATCAACATTTCTCCAGAAAAGATATGCAAATACCCAAGAAGCACATAAAAAGATGCTCAGCATCATCTAGCCATCAGGAAATGCAAATCAAAACCACAGTACCACTTCACACACACAGTAAGGAGCCTGTAATAATAATAAAACACACACACACACACACACACACACACACACACAAGTGTTGGGGACAGAGCAGAGAAACTGGACTCTTACATTGCTGGTGGGACTGTAAATTGGCACACTTCCTTGGGAAAACAGTTGGTCAGCTCCTCAAAAAAATAAACATAAAATTACCATATGATACAGCAATTCCATTTCTGGGTAGATAACCAAAAAAACTGAAAGCAGGCACTCAAAGAGATATTTATACACTCATCTTCACAGTGGCTTAGCCAAAAGGTGGAAGCAATTCAAAAGTCCATCAACAGATAAATGGGTAAATAGCTGTACAATTGGAATATCATTCAGCAATAAAAAGAAATTTAGTACTGATACATGCTTCCTCATGGATGGAACTTGAACACATTATTTTCTTTTTTCTTTTTTTTATTGACTATGCTGTTACAGTTGTCCCAATCCCCCCCCCCCTTGCCCCCTTCTATCCACAGCACTCCTACAAAAACATTATTTTAAATGGAAAAAAAAAAAAAAAGCCAGACACAAAAGGTCATCTATGGCTTAGTTTAAAATTCCACTCTTGCTAGAAGCTGAAACTGCGAGTGGGTTATGTATACGTGGTGGGACTTAGCAACGGTGGCTCCATTTTGGCCCCGTTGTTTCTTAACAGGAGAAATGGGTACGTGACTGTCGAGGTGATAAGAATGGGAATTAGTGGTGATATACTAAAAACCACTGAATTGTAACTTTAAAGAGTATATGAATTATATCTCAATAAGGCTGTAGGGTTGTTTTTATTTAAGTGTCTGTAAGCCAGTGGGGGGAGAAAAGGGTCTGGAATTTAAGGCCAAGATAGATATTTGAGTGGTTTGTAACCTGGGGGTTAGAGAACTCTGGGGATCTACGAAGAGGTTCCAGGGAGCCCTGTCCAGCTCTGCTATTTTAAACCTCAGTAGCACCCTAAGAATAGTCACAGCAAGGACTCTATGATAAGAATAACTATAACTCCAATTTTCTGAGCTTTCCCAGGTGCCAGGCATGGTGGGACACTGCTTGGTGCGGTACGTCTTCATTCTCACTCCCCGTGGGAAGTACGTACTACTATTAGCTATTTTGCAGGGGAAGTCACTGAGGCCAAGAGCTGTCAAGTCACTGTCCAAGTGGTCGAGTACGCTTGAAGCCACCTGGTCAGAGCAGAGCTGGAGTTCAAACACGGCAGGGCTAAATGGTAGCCGCTGAGTGATGGTGAGGTTTGTGGCCCCTAGGTAAATGGTACCATTCGAATTGCGCTGCTTAGTTCCAGAACAGTGGGGTGAGCAGACGGTGGGGAGATACTCCCCCAGAAGTAGGAAGGAAGGTGGGGTTGGGATAGAGGGTGGTATTCATTGGGTGTAATTTACAACCAAATTGTCCCCAAAATCCTTGCGTTGGCCTGTGGGTCACTAGGCCATCATGTCCCGGCTCCCTGCACCTCTGGCTTCAAAAGGGCAGGCGAGGAGCCTTTAGTGCCAAAGGCGGAGGAGGGAGGCTGAGATGGAAACCAGATGCGCTCGCCAAGCGCCAAGGCTGAGCGCGCGTGTACACTAGACAGTTGGCGGGCTTCTCTACTTCTGTGATCGCACACGTGGTGTGAGGGGTGTCTCGTAGCGTGTGGAAGGGGAGGGCAAATCCCTTAGCGTGCATGGAGAGAGGGTGGTTGAGAATGGGCGTGCCCGTTGTGTGTTGTGAGTGCGGTGGTGGAGAGAGAGCTGTGCGCCAGCCGCGTGCCGGTGCCTGGGGTACAGAGTGACAAAGCAGTGAGGACCCCGTCCTCCCTGCAGAAGCTGACCCTGTGGGGAGGCGTGTTGAAGGGAGAAACTTGAAACGAAGGGAGAAACTTGAAACGAATGGAGCCAGAAAAAGTGTGAGCCTCCTGGGTGCATATGTCTTGGTGATTGTAGTGCGAGGGCTTGCGTGTGACGGGTGAACCGGGGATTCCGGAGCTCCCGCTCTGCCCTGTTGTGTGGGCACAATGGAGTCAGGACAAACAGCTGTGGACCTTGCCTTGGGGAGGTGACAGAGGCTGAACCTCCAGCCGTCTCAACCCCCCAAGGGCTGGGTGCGTGCTGTCCCGCAGCAGCTGGCAGTGAGCAGAGTATGATCTGCCCTTCGCAGCACCCGGACCCTCCTTCTGAGTTCGGGCGGAGCCAATCCTTCAAGGAAAGAATTCTTACCCCCTCCCTCCCAAGGCTCTCTGAGGGTCGGGATCAAGTTGCCCCCGAGGCGGAGGGACACCACTACCCGTACTCAACTGATGAGAAAGGGGGTGTCCACACAAGGGAGGGGCCTGTCCCTTGCCTCTCAGAGGGGAGTCGGGTCAGAAATGAGACTTGCGCTCAGTCCCTCCTCCCTGCGACTGCAGGGTGGGTCGTTCTGCTACTGGGCCAGTAGATGGCGCTAAAAGCCAGGGATAGGCAGGTGTCCCTCCAGCCTGGGGCTCTGGGGAAAGAGCTGGCAAAACCTTCACACGTACACACTGAGTCCTCCCTTAACATCCTCCATAGGTTCTGCGACTTAAAGCGAAACATCGTATAGGAAACTAGTTTTACTGTAAGCTAATCGACACAAACAAGAATTAAGTTTCTGCAGCATCTCATCTACTTTATAACCCAAGGACCACGAGGAAAGGTCATTCAAGACCTGGAGCACACGCTGAGAGCCAGACGCTGCTGCGCTGGGGCCCTTCACGCACTGCCCTGTTTAACTCCCCCATTACCTTGTTCATTACCCCATTTTACAGAAGAGGAAAGGGCTCAGAGCCTTTTTTTTTTTAAAGTAACTTTCCTGTGGCCACCCAGCTTTGTGTGTGGCAGGACCTTGGCCCAAGCACCAGGTGGTGCTCACACCCCAAGCCCCGCGCCCCCTCACCCCCAGCACAGTGCAAGGCGAGGGAAGGGGGACTGAGTGGGGACCCAGGCCTTGCTGAGGGTGGATAGGAAGCAGCTTCTGATCTGGTCTTTGACGGCCTGATGTGAGCTAGGGGGATGCTGGAAAGAGGGTGGGTGGCTGGAAGGAGCAGCAGGGGACAGAAGCCAGGCCCAGCCTCCTCTCTCTTGGTTTTACCATATCCCTTGTTGGAGTCTTGCTCTTGAGGGCAAGGAGGTGCCCAGCCTTCTTGTCTCCCTCCCACACCACAACTGCCCCCAGAGGTACCTGTTCACCCTGTTCACAGCACAGATCCTCTGGGAAGCCTTCCCCAGCCATGGAGGCCCAGGATTCCTCCAGTCCCACCTGCTCCCCCGGGAGCTGTCTCCATAACACACTCCCCTAACACAGGGCCAGGTACGGAGCCACCTCCTCCAAGCCAGTGCCCCCCCCCCCCACCACTTGCACCCAAAACCAGCAGGTGTTAGTTGCCTTTCCAAATACATCCACTCTATGTGCTCTTCCACAGTGGGGGGGCTAGACATGGGCTCCTCAGGGCAGGGGTCCCAGCTCAGCCATCCTCCATCCCCCACCCACCCCCTCCTCGGAGCCCAGGAGGACCTGACAGGCCCCTAGCCCTCTCATCCTTTCATTCTGCAAATTGCTACTGAGCCCCCACTAGGTGTCAGGCCCTGTCCTAAGTCCTGGGAGAGAATCGCAGCTCACCTCAGGGCAGAGGCAGAGGATAAGTAGAAAACAGGTACGAATTTCAGTGCCTGGTGGAAAAACAGAGAGAGTGACAGTGGGGTGAGAGGGGCATCCTTACAAAGGTGGCCAGGGGAGGCCTCTCTAGGATGTGACAGGGAGAAGACACCTAGAGTCCTGGAGGAGGAGCCTTTCAAAGATCTGGGAAGATGGTCCGCAGGCAGGAAGTGCCAGTGCCAAAGATCCAGGGGGAGAGCAAGCCTGGGGAGGAGGGTCTGTCGGAAGGAAAAGAAGGCAGGGGTGGCTAGAGCATCCCTGAGTGAGGGCTGAGTTCAGAGAGTTGGGCAGGGCCTTGTGGGGTGCACATGGGTTTGCAGCTTATTCTAGCTATAGAGGAAGTCCCCTCGAGGGTCTTAAGCAGGAGCGAGGTGCTCCATTTAGTTTTCATCTCTCTGGCTGCTGGTAGATCCATTGAAAGATTGTGGAGGACCCTCCCTGAGGGTCCCATCCCCCACCACCTCCCCACCTTAAGCAATCTGAAGCTGAGAGCCCTGGGGCACAGCTGGTAGCTGGGGAGCCTGACCCGGGCCAGCCTGGGGTCTGCAGAGTTAATCCCCTGGGCCCAGAGCAGCTTCTGATGAGCAGGCCCTGCCACTCCCCGCTGATAAACTCCCTGTCGAGTCTCTGGCTGGGAGGAAAGTGGAGAAATCAAAGCAGACAGAGGAGGGGAGCTCCAGGAGCACCCTGGGGCTTCTCTCTCCCCTTCTTAGGGTGGTGAGAGCCCAGGAGACTGCTTCCCTCGCTGGGACTCCCATAGCCCTACCTGGTCAGGCCCATGCAGATTTTATGGGGCCTTATTTAAGGCAAACAAAATTAGGTGCAGGGCTTTGGAAGGGACTCTGCGCCTGCTGAGGGGTAGACTCCATAGCTCCACTGTTGGTGCCCAACTCTGATCTCCTTCACGTGTGCATGAGGAAACTGAGGCTCTGAGGGCCTGGAAGTTACAGATCGAGCAGAGGAGTTCCTGCAGCAGGTTTTCTGCCTCTCAGTCGGTTCTAGTCTCATTCTGGCCCCACCACTCTGAAGCACCTAACTATACAGCTGCCATTTCCCCTCCCTCAGGCCACAAGGGGGGTTCAGCACAGGCATTGTGGAGATGGGTGGGCAGGTGGCTCCTGGGGAGGGAAAGGGCTCATCCTGGGGGAGGAATCACTTCAGGGACAGGGTCCTGGGTGGGCCAGGACTCACACCTGCCTATCAGACATTCCTAACTGGCACGTTCTGAACCAACTGGAGTTCAGAGCTCCAAGCTGTGGCTGAAGATCAGAATCCCTAGGAAGAGGTTAAAATGCAGAACTGCAGAGTCAGAACCACTGAGAGGGGTGCCAGGAACCTGGTGACTGGGCACAGTTGCCTGGTTCTTCTTCAGCACAGCCAGGGCTGGGGTCACTGATTTCATCATGGGTCACAAGTTTGGGGGGGTCTGCCTACTGGACTCAGGTGGGGCCTCAACAGGGGTTACCAAGGACAAAGGGTGTGAGTGTGAGTGTGTACACATGCGTGTGCGCATGCGTCTAGGGCAGGAGGCCGACTGCACAGCTTCAGCGTGTCCCCAGGATCTGGCCAGATCGATCTGGGACAAGGAAGACAAGCCACAGGGCCTGAAGATGATGGACTTCACCCGGGCTTGAATCTGCCTGGAGAACTAGAGTGAAAGCATCTCAGCTCTCTCTGCTGACCTCTGGAAGGGAGGTAATAGTGATACAGGGTGCAGCCAGGAGGGGGGCCCAAAAAATAGGGATTTGGAATGGGGCCCAGAACTCAGGGTGTCCAGGGAATATTAGAGGGACATATAAGATGTCCTCATCCCTTCCCCCACAGGTGTGAGTTGGGGGAAGGGACACATGGAGCAGGGACATGCAGAGCTGCTAATCCATGGCGTGGTCATTTAACATATCTATAGCCTTTGGCTGGTGGTCTAGATGTGTTTAATAGCTGTGGCCATGCTCTGAGCCAGGGGGATGGAAAGGACTCCTCCCAAGACGTGACTGGGGGCGGAATCCCAAGTTACAGTGCCTGCGTGGGAGCTTGGAGGAGATTGGCTCCAGAACATGGGGACACACCTGCCCAGACTCATGATGGCAGCCCAGTAAACTTGGAATAATACGGGAATGCTGGCAGGTGTAACTGATTGTAGGAGGAGTCAGAAGTGGGGGTACAGAGGAGGATTGGCGCGGGGATTTAAACTGAGATGCAGCAGCTTTGCCAGAGAAGAGATCCATGCAGTTTCACCAGAGTCAGGACCCTCACAGCCCTGTGAGGGAAAATCACCATGTGGCTTTGGCAGAGAATTGCCACTCGGCTTTGCCCGAGTGGTGACCCCCTCCCTGCAATTTAGGTAAAGGGGGAGCCATGTGGCTTTGGCAGAGTGGAGACCCTCTCACAGCTTTGGTGGAGAGGGAGAGCCACGAGGTTTTGCTGGAGTAGGGACCCCTTCCCCACAGCTTTGGTAGAAGAAGGACCACGTGGCTTTGGGGTGCTCCCTTTGGCTGCGTGGCCTGAGAGCAGGAGAGATTTTGCCTGGAAGAAGGGGGAAAGGACTCTTGCCAGTAGGCCATGAGAAGGTGCCACATGGCTTTGGATTAATTAGAGATCCTGCCTGGACGACGACACAGCTGATGGTGTCAGGAGCCTGAATCCCGGATGTTTGCTTCTTTTCCTGAGTTACGGTACACTGAATTAGGGCAGGGGGAGAAGGAAGCACTGTGGGCATCTGTGGGTATCCTAAAGGACTTTGCTATTTTTAATGAAGATGCTAGGTCGCTACTTTAACTCTGTATAGCAATAAATAAACATTTCCTTTCCTTTTCACAAATCTCTGGCTTTGAGAGACATCTTTCCATAAGGCGGCGGACATAACAAACCTTTGGCCCCTGTGGCCTCTGTGTTCTGTAACAATAGGATTGAGCACAGAAATTACTAAAACAACTATTATTCTTCGGAGAATCTGTGCCATGTGCCAACAGTCCCGTGAGGCTGGCAAGACTGGTGCTCCCAAGGACAGAGGAGGACACTGGGGTCCCGAGCGGGCAGGGGCTGTCTGAGGTCATCCAGCTAGTAACTGCAAGACTGGGGTTTGAACCCAGGGCCATCCGATTTCCCAGTGTACATTTTTAGGTTATTCGGCCTTTTTACCCCACTTTAAATTGTTTTAAAAATTTACTGAATTGAGAGAGAGAGAGAAGAAGGAGGAGAAAGAAGAGAGAGAAAAACATTGATTTGTTGTTCCACTTACTTAAGCATTCATTGGTTGATTCTTGTATGTGCCATGACTGGGGATTGAACTTGCAAACCTTGGTGTATCGGGACAGCAGTCCAGCCAACTGATCTACCAGCCAGGGCTTGCCCCACTATTTATGTCTTGTCCTTGTCTCCCCTAGTGACATCCATTGGACACTTGCTCTGAGCCAACCAGACAGAGCGCCCAGCCATGCCCACTTGCTGTGAGGGTGAATGAGGTCGTGTGTGGCAGCGCTCTGGTCACATGTCTGCCTCCCCTCCTGGACTGCAAGGCTGGTGACAGGCATTTTCCTCCTCCTTCCCAGCATAGCACATGGTTAGACCATACTTCCCTTGGAGGTCTGGCATAACCCTATGATTTACTGAACCAATGAAATGTTGGTGGTGCAAACTGTAAGTGCCAGTGTGTGATTCGCCATATTCTCTTCACCTTGCCAGTGATCTCAGAAAGGCGTGTCAGGGTAGAGGGTCCACCAGCCATTGTCCCTGAATGACTGGGTGGACAGAAACTCCTGCCCACCAGCATTGGACACATGGCCAGTCATCCAGCACCCTACCCGAAGCACCACGGGTGACCCAAGAGGCAAATGGGCCATGGGTTTACTTGCCACTCACTTTGCAATGAGCCTCAGTTTCCTCAAGATGCTCCCACCGCAATGCTTTGCTCCCACCAGCTGTGATGTGTCCAGTGTTCTGCACCATGTGCCTGGCACGTGGTATATGCTCAGTGGTGGTAGTTATTATTTTTAATTATGATGCTCTCTCTGCTTCTGATAAAAGTTACTTGAAAGAACCAGTGAATATAAAGTGTGCAGTGAATGGGAAACTGGGATGAGATATCTGGAGACACATTAAAAGCCAAAAAAGCAAGCGTAGCTCTTTATTCCTGTGACCCCAACCAACACTGGGGGTCAGCGTCCATCTGCGGAGCCCCCACTGGGAGGTGGGCTCTGTGTAAGACACTGTATATGCATCAGCTTATTTAATCCTTGCTCCATCCTGTGAGGAAAGGGCTATCATTTGCGCCCCCCTCACAGATGAGAAAAGTGAGGTTCAGGAAGTCAAGGATCTTCCCCAAGGACTCACTGCAAGAAGAGGCAGAGCCAGGGGGCCAGCTGACTCCGAATGCTGGGGCATAAGCCTCTCTGTGCCACAGAGATCCCCTTCTTGAGGGGAAAAGGGAAGAGGCACAACAGAGGGGAGCCCTGGTCCCCAGCCTTCCAGTCCAGTGTTCTTTCTCCTCTATAACCTTTTCTCTGCTCACCTGAAAGGTGTGAAAGGCAGCCCCCCCGCCCCCCCCACACACAGCCCGGAAGAAAAGAGAAAGCCAAGGAGACCCCCTAGTGGCGACAGGGCCAGCCCTCCTGCCCCGCCCCCGCAGCCCTCCCCATGCCAGCACAGACTCCTTGTCACCACCGTGATTGGTAGACTAAACAGCTGGAGAGGAGCCGGCCTCCTCGCTCCCTCTCGCCGGGGCGGCCCAGGGCTTTCAAAGACCGGCCTCGGCTGCTATCTCCCCCATCAGCCCCAGCAGCATTTAGCCACTTTCTTCAAACACCGGCCAGGGCGTGATGGTTAACGTCAAACCTGGCAGCAAGTCATAACCTATAGGGCTGGGGCATTCATCACGGCCAGGGGCCCTGGGGACTGCAAAGGGGCCTGCGGGTGGGGGAGGGGAGGAGGCTCGTCCTCCACCCAGAGCCTCGGATCTCTCAGAGCTGGGGGGAACAAGGGCTACCTGGTTGGCCAGCCCAAATTATAATAATGATAATAAATATTGATGACTAATAATAGTGCTTCACATGTTTTACCCCATTTAATGCCCAAAACCACCTGTGGAACATTTATTGTTATTTTTATCCTTGTTTTGAAAGAGCAGGAAATGGCACACAGAGAGGTTAAGCCACTTGCCTAAAGTCACACAGCTAATAATAAAAAGTGTATCAGCAACAATGATAACATTTGTCATTTATAGAGTGATTGGCATGCACTAGGCACTTTGTGTGTTACCTCATGTCATTCTCCAAGTACTCTCTGAGCTAAGCATTATTATTGTCATTTTAGAGATGAGGAAGTAGTCAGAGATGTAAGGTACCTTTCCTGAGGTGACACACTGGTAAGTGGCAGAGCTGGGATTTAGAAGTAGACTTTCTGCCCCAAACCCTGTTTCTAAGCACAACTCAGTACCTCCAGGGCCAGGGAATGGGAGCTGGGGCCCTGAGGGGCAGCCTATCCTCCTCATCCTTGTCACAGCCTCCATCAGGCATCAGGATGCCAGAGAGCAGTCCCAGGGGCCCTACTGTCGTCAGCTCGAAGGCCTGACTGGGACCCTCAGAGCACCTGGGACCTCCTCACAGTGGGCGCCCACACAGCCCGGCCATCCCGGAGAACTGTGCTCCAGGGCAGAGCTGCCTGAGTGCCTGAAGCAAGGAGCAGAATGGCCCCTGCTGGCAAGAGCTAAACTCTTTCCGGGAGGCCACAGGCAGCAAGTGTCCCACGAGAAAATGTCCCAGAAGGCTTCCTGGAGGAGGTGGCATCTGGGCTGATGAGGAGATGGGAACAAGGTCTATGCAGAGGGGGCAGGGCATATGTTGCAGTCGAGGTTCTCCAGAGAAACAGAGCCAACAGGAGATCTACATATAGCACACACATGTATGCACACTACGTATATGAGCATGTGAGAGGGAGAGAGAGAGAGAAAGAAATTGAGATTTTAAGAAATTGGCTCATGTGACTGTAGGCTGGCAAGTCAGAAACAGGTAAGGTGGTAGCAAGCTAGAGGCGCAGGTGAGAGTTGCTAGGACAGGTTCGAGCTCCAAGGCTGGACGGTCCAGCAGGATTTCTCTGTTGCAGCTGGGAGGGAGGGAGGCAGAATTTCCTCTTCCTTGGGAGACCTGGTCTTTCCTCCTCAGGCATGCAAATGACTGGATGAAGCCCACCCACATGTTGGAGAGTGATCCGCTTTACTCAAAGTCTGCCCACTTAAGTCAATTTTATCCAAAAAATATTCTCGTGGCAACTTCTAGCCTGGTGTTTGATGAAACAACTGGGCACCGTAGCACGGCCAAGTTGATGTAGGAAATTAACCATCACGAGAGGCAAGTACGGTATGATTCCACTTACACGAGGCACCTGGAAGAGTCCGATTCACAGAGACAGAAGCAGAAGGGTGGTTGCCAGCCGCTGAGGGGAGGGAGGGTTGGGGAGTTATTTAAAAGGTATAGAGTTTCTGTTTGGGATGATGGAAAAGTTCTGCAGATAGTTGGTGGTGGCAGTTGCACAACAATGTGAATGTACTTAATGCCGCTGAAAGGTTAAAATGGTAATTTTTATGTTATGTATGTTTTACCAAAATAAACACAAAATTAATCATCACAGGCAGTGAGGGCCTGTGCAGGGAGGGGCGACGGGGAGGCAAGGCCCTTTGTGAATGGAATTCACTCATTCAGTTTCTCACCCACCAGATATTTTCTGTGAAGTCCGCGCATGCAGGAACTGTGCTAGGGCCAGGGGGACAGCCGGGGAGGACAAAGTAACTGCCGCTGCCACTGTTGCTGGCGATGGTACTGAGCCCTTTGGAGTCTTTATCCTATCTTGTGACCACAAAGCCCACGAGGGACACGGACCAATACCCCCATTTTACGGATGAGGAAGCTGAGACTCAGACAGGCTGCCGTGATTTTCACAAGGTCACACCATAACTCGGTGGCAGCGAGGACAGAAATCCAGGTCTGCCCAAAGACCAAGTTGTGTGTGGGGCGCACTGGCCAGAAAGGAGGTATAGAATCCTTTGTGCCCCAAGAAGTCTGGTGGTGAAATAAAGGGGAAAGAGGATGTGGTAGCCTGGAGGAGAGAAAGAACTGGGGACAGCCTTCTTTTGACAAAGGGGAACCCTTGAGGGTGCTTGTGGAGCCAGGGGGAGGAGGGCGAGGAGGGGGAGGGGGAGGGAGAGGGGAGGGGAGGGGAGGGGAGGGGGAGGGAGAGGGTAGGTGGGTGAGGAGGCACAGTCCAAGGGAAGATGGTGGCACTCGGAGAAGTCTGGGGAGCGATGGGGGCAGTGGCAGCCCCTCTGGGTCAAGGCCTCTCCTGGGTTAGGTGGAAGCCCAGGGCCCCAGCGCAGAATGTGGGGGCAGGACAGGAGCAGGGCTGAGAAGCAGGGGCTCGGGGATGGGGTGCAGGAGGCACAAGGCAGGAACATGGTCTCCAGAGTTAGAGCGATACAGGCTCTGAGTTCAAGTCACAGCTCTCGCTGGTTAGCTGTATAGCCTTGGACAAGCCACTTAAACACCCCAGACCTGTTTCATCTCCTGCTCAGTGGGGATAACAAGAGGTCATAGGTTATTCCGAGCAGTGAGTGAGATACTGCGTGGAAAGGGAGAGGAGAGACAGGATGTGCAGGCCACTGAGGGAGCCTGGCTGGAATGTAGCCTTCCCCCTCCTGGCCACCCAGGAGCCCTGTGGGGCCTGGCAGGTCTAACCAGGGCTGGGGGCTTCAGACAAAGTGGTTCTGCTCGTTGTGCTTGGGGCTAATTCAGCCCCCTCAGATCGACACCACTTCTCCCTTTCTGGGGTGGACCGGGATGAGGTAAAGGAAACTGAGGTACCTAGAAAGTACGTCTCCAGGACCATGTGGCCAGCCCTTACTAGACACCCAAGGTGGAATGAACAAGACCATCTGGCTCTGCTGTTTAGTAGCCGTGTGACCTGGGGCAAGTCTCTTGGCTTCTCTGGTCTCAGCATCCCCACTGATTAAAGTGGGGATGATAACCCCAGCCCCAGACTCTCAACAGTGAGTATGTCAGAGGCGAGAAAGAGTGAGAGGCTCATGGGAAGAATTCCACTTGATGTTTTTTACCCTTCAGTGTCAAGTGGAAATTCTGCAATGCTTTGTGATCTATAAAGATATTTCTATTTTGAAAAAAGGCATTACTCAGCTGTCTTTCCTGCCTGCTTCAAATACGTGCAAATGGGATCACGGATGAGAAAGTCCTCTGTGACATGCAAACTGTGGAACAAATGAGGGAAAATATCAGCATTCTCAGTTGTCAAGCACTTTTTCAACTTTTGCAAAGAGGTTTCAGAGATTTCTGAGATCAGACCTCACCCTTCTCCCCTAGCTGCTTATTCCATCATTCAACTCATTCAACAAATGCTTCCTGAAGGCCTACTGTGTGCCCAGCTCCGTACGAGGTGCTGGTGATAGAGGAGTGAGCAAAGTAGAGAAAGCACCTGCCCCTATGAGGCTTACATTTGATGGGAGAGAACAAGTAAGCAAATATGTGCTGTGATAGGGAGTGACACATACGATTAAAAATGTAGCAGGACGCAGAGTGAAGGAGGGTCGCATTTCAGACTGGGTGGTCAGAGAAGGTTTCCCCGAGGAAGCAACATTTCACCAGGGCCTTGAATCAAACGACAGAGCTAAGCCAAGGGAATATTTTAGAGAATAATCAGATGGAGGGAATCCCAAAAGCGAAGGCCCTGAGTTGGGAACTCACTAGGTAGCCACCATTCATGCACTTGGCCTTCTGCTGCATCCATCCATCCATCCACCCATCCATCCATCCATCCCTCCTCCTACTCATCTGTCCATCCATTCTATTTAACTGTCTGTCTGTCCATTACAATTCATCCATCCATCTATCCACCCATCCATCTAACATGTAGTGGGGATCAGTTATCACTCAGTCATAGGGGGACATGGGAGACTTCATGAAGAATTAGACACCATCTCTACTGACAGGGAGAGACAGGTGCAGACGGTTAGCTTGTGGCAGGGCAGCTGGTACTGTGTCCTCCATCACCACCTCATACTTCTACTGAGGAAGCTCTCTCACGGTTTCCCTGCTTTCATAGTTTTAGAAAACCTTGCTCAGCTTTCACAGCTTGGGTCCCAGCCATCCTCTCCATGTGGAGATTTCGGTCCTTCTTTTTAGAATGCACTACCCCTTCTAGTTCGAACCTTCATCTGCACTATGGTGCTCCACCCTCTTTGGAGTTCCTTGTGTACATTTGAGTCTCTGCCACTGGCTCATGAACTCCTTCAGATCAGGGTGAAAATGAATAAGTGAATCAATCAAGAACCACTATAATAATAGGCTACCATTTATCAAATGCTTTATTACACACTTGGTATTGTGCTAAGCACATTTTAAATACTTTATCTTATCTTATTTATCACTCAAAATACAGAGAAGGGGACCTGCCTGCCTTTAAGGGAGGTGCTATTTCCACCCTCATTTTATAGATGATGAAACTGAGGCACAGAGAATCAAAGTGACTTGTCCATGTCAAACACTAAAGGGGCAGAGCTGGGACCTAAATTCTGGCCTTTCCCATCACTAAGTCCATCTCTTAGATGCCATAGCACTGACTGCCTCCCTACCCTGCATCCCTGTCTCAACGAGGGCACTGAACGAACAGGAGGAGGAATGGTTACGTTCCCGGCGGGAGCCCAGATCAGCTGGCCTTTGGACCTTCCAGGGCCTTCCTGTAAATCACCCTGGGTGATTTATACAGAGACGCCTGGTTCACTAATCCAGTAAACAGGATAAGCAGGGTCCAGTCGGATTTATGGGCTGCCAGAAGGGCCTTTCACCGCTGGAGAGGTGTGTGCAGTGACCCTTCTCCTGACCGCTGGCCGGTAGTCTCCTAATGGGCAGGGGTCATGCTGCCTGCCCCAGGCCCCACTCTGCTCCTGTTGGTGATGCTGGGCTGGTGCCTTTCCCTCTCTGGGCTCCAGGTCCCACTGGCCCAGATGTCCACTGGGCAGTTGGCATGAGCCAGCATGCAGGGAAGCTAAAGGAAATGTAAGCTGGGCCCTGCTGTCCTACGGTGGGGACAGGTGCTGGAGCGCAGCGATGGAGCTCACGGGTACCAGGGCCAGGCTGCTGTGCCTTCAAAGTCTAGCTCTGATATTTCCTAACTGTGTGCTTCTCTGAGCCTTAGAGCCCCCGCATGTGAAGTGGCAGTAATATTAGTACCTTCCTCACAGAGTTGCTACTATTATCAGAGAAGGAGAGAATGCATATGAAGTGCTCACACAGCACCGGCACCTAGTAAGGGTCCGTTAAGTATTAAACAATCACAATTTTTCTTTCATAGATGACTGCATGGGAATTATCCCAGAGATTGTCACATGAAGCCAGCCAGCCCAAGACAGTGTGTCACAGTTTTACTGTGGTCATGGGAAATTGGAAGGAACCTTGTGTCCCTTGATGGGCAGAGGATGGGTACCCATGGGACTTCGGCAGAAGTTACTTGTGACAGCCTAAACACTCACATTGCGACATGGGTGGATCTTGAAAATAGTGGAAAGAGATGCAGCGATGACACAGTTACAGTCACGTAAGTTAACGCATGTGCACACACAAATTCCATGCAATTCCTACCCAAATCTCAACTGGATTTTTTTTGCAGAAATAGAAAAGTTCATCTTAAAATTCACACGAATCTTGAAAAAGAAGAACAACGTTGGAAATCTCACATTTCCTGATTTCAAAAAATACCAAAGCCAAAGTAAACAAAACAGTTGTGCTGCCGGCATAAAGATGGACAAATGAACCAATGTAACAGACTAGAGGTCCCAGAAATAGACCCTCAGACGTATGGTTAACTGATTTTCACCAAGGCTTCCAAGACCATCCAACGGCAAACAGAGAGTCTTGTTTCAATAAATGGAATAGGGAAAACTAGATATCCACATGCGAAAGAATGACGTTGGACCCTTACCACCTTACACCATGTACAAATTAACTCAAAATGGACCCAAGACCTAAACTTAAGAGCTAAAACTACAAAATTCTTAGAAGAACATATAAAGGAAAATCTTCATGGCAATGATTTTTTAGTTATGATAGCACAACACAGGCTACACCCAAACACAAAAATAAAAATCAGATTTCATCACAATGAAAAACTTGTGTGCATCAAAGTAAACTATCAAGAGAGTGAAAAAAGAAACCTCACAGGATAGGAGAAAGTGTTTGCAAATCATATATCTGATAAGGGATTTCTACCCAGAATACATATGTAAAGGGCTCCTACAACTAAACAACAACTACAAAAATCAAACAACCCAATTAAGAAATGGGCGAAGGACCTGAACTGACATTACTCCAAAGATGACATACGAATAGCTAATGGGCACACGAAAGCACGCTTGTCACCTCTAGTCATTAGGGCAATGCAAATCAAAACCATAACAAGATACCATGTCCCACCCACTAGGATGGCATTCACTAAAAACCAACCAACCAAACAAACAAGAATCCAAGCCCAAACCAGGAAAATAATAAATGTTGACAAGGGCGTGGAGACATTGGAACACTTGGGCATTGCTGGTGGAAATTTAAAATGGTGCACTGCTGTGGTAAAGTGCTTGGCAGCGCCTTGAAAAGTGAAACATAGAACTTCAACATAATCAGCAATTGCACTCCTAGATGTATACTCCAAATATCTGAAAACAGGGACTGAAACAGATAGCTGTACTCCAATGTTTATCGCAGCATTATTCACATTAGTCGAAAGTTGGAAACAACCCAACCGATGAATGGACAAACATGTGGTCTATACATATATTGGAATATTATTTAGACATAAAAAGCAATGAAGTTCTGACACATGCTACGATATGGGTGAACCCCAAACGCATTCTGCTAAGTGAAATAAACCAGACACACAAGGATAAATATTGTATGATTCTACTCATATGAGCTATTTTTTTAAAGATTTTATTTATTTTTATTTTTTTTTAATTTATAGAGAGAGGGTAAGGGAGGGAGAAACAGGGAGAGAAACATTAATGTGTGGTGGCCTCTCAGGTGGCCCCCCCTGGGGAACTGGTCTGCAACCCCAGCATGTGCCCTGACTGGGAATTGAACCAGCAACCTTTTCGTTTGCAGGCCCATGCTCAGTCCACTGAACTACACCAGCCAGGGCTATACGAGCTATTTAGAGTAAGCAAACTAGTAGATAAAGAAAGTGGATAGTGGTTACCAGGAACATGAGAAAGAAAAAAGGGCAGTTACGGCTCATGAGTACAGTATCTTTCGGGGCGCTAAAATGGTTTTGAAGATGGATAGTAGTGATAGTGATATCTCGTCATGGATGTGCTTAATGTCACTGTCTGCGTGCCGGACCCTGCGATGGGGACTAGGAACACAGCAGTAAACGAGACAGACACGGTGCCTGTCCTCATGGAGCTGACTGACATCTGCTGGGGGACAGATGTTGCAAGGACAATGAAATAAAATAACCTCTGATGGTGACCTGGGCTGGGAGGAAGGAAATGAGTGTGGGGGACACCAGCTATTGGAAACTGGCCAGGAGAGGCCTTGAGGGAAGGTGACATTAAGAAAAGACCTGAAAGGTGAGAGGAGCCAAGCTGTGAAAAGCAGGGGGTGACCCCTCCAGGCAGCAGGCACAGCTCCAAGCCCCCTCTGGTGTGGAACTTGGGAGAAGGAGAGAGTAGTTGCTACGGAAACTCCAGGACAGCGAGTAGTGCCTCCACCCAGATCTCATACCCCTTTTCTTTGTCTGAACTTTAGTTGCAGAAAGGCCCTCAGGGATCACTCAGTCCTTTGTGTAAAGGGGAAACTGAGTCCCACAGAGGGGCTCTCCCAAGGTCTCCGCTTGCCTATAGGGAAGCCCGGTTCTCCCAGCTCCCAATGTACTCTTTCTTTCTTCCTTCTTTGAAACTGTGACTCTGGCTTCCCATGGGCCCTGGGGGATGTGCCACTGGGGCCAGTGGCCTCAGGTTTTGGGGACAACTTGGGCTGTTTTTGCCAGATAAAAACACAAGATGCACACAAGGTCCCAGGAGCTCATTTGAACCACAATGACATGAGAATATTTTCTTGTCTTTTCTAGAAATTTCCACCTCATGCCTGAAAAGTCTTGGAGTTTGGGATTTGGGTGGGGCCAGCCAGAAGAGCTGTTTTCCCATCATTCAAAGGCCCCCTGGGGCAGAGGAACAGCGGACGGGAGAAGTCCCGAGGGACAGAAGAGGGTGGGTGTTTCAGGAGAGCAGATTTCAGCCCAACACCAGAGTGCGTTTTCTGACCCCTCACCGTGTCAGCAGTGTGCTCAAGGGCCTGAGTGGCCATCCGTCAGGGAGCTGCCTGGGTAAGACCGGAAGATGAATTTCTGAGATATTTTCCAACTTGGAGTTAATGACTCGACAGGTTTAGGATTCAGGATCAATGATAAGATTAATAACATAACTACCAAATTTTACTGAATTCCTAATGGCATAAATGATTCTTCGACTCCCACTTGCTATGGTTCTGAGTTGCCTGGCTAGTCCCCCCAAAGCCATGTCACTGGGCACCCACATACAGGGGCTCCCAAAAGATTACAGTCTGAGATTTGTTACAGGGGAGCACTGGCTGGAAGTGACAGCCTCAAACACTTCCCCTCCTGGCGTAGGGTGTTTCCTCAAGTACCCGCTGGGCGCTCACTATGTTCTGGGCAAAGCTGCAGGCACTGAATTCTCATGACAGCCCTGAGGGGAGGTGCTATGGCACCTCTAAACAGTTCGGTTACAGTCCTGGCTGGTGTAGCTCAGTGGGTTGAGCGTGGGCTTGTAAACCAAATGGTTGCTGGTTCAATTCCCAGTCAGGGCACATACCTGGGTTGCAGGCCAGGTCTGCAGTTGGGGGAATGTGAAGGGCAAACACACACTAATGGTTCTTTCTCTCTCTTTCTCCTTCCCTTCCCCTCTCTCTAAAATATAAATAAATAAAATCTAAGAAAAAAAAATTCAATTCCAGGTTTCTCTGCTGTCAATGCGAGGGGGGCCTTTGAATTCTTTCCTGACAACTCAAGGTGATTTTCATTTGCAGAACTAATTCTGATGTAATGAGCATAGAAAATTCCAGAAGAGTGGAACCTGCCAAGCTTTCTGCAAGTTCTGAGGAAACAGAAGGGGGGAGTCTGGCTGGAGGGCTGAGGAGGAGACTGTGTGAGGAAGGTGGCATTTGAGCAGAGCTGAGTGTGTGAGTGTGCATGTGTGCACACACTTGCGTGCACTCACACACACGCACACTGGCCTGGCAAGGAGCACGTGCAATTGATATGGAAGTAACACAGTCTCTGTCTCCTGCAATGGCTTCCAGGACACTGTAAGCACAATCAGAAGTCATCCCTGCATTTCTCCAAAGTTAGGTAGAACTAGCAAACAGCAAGCAGAAGAATTTAAGAAAGGTGCAGGTGGGATCCACTTCTTCCTCCTTCCAAACATTGGTAATAACTTGCAACAGTGCAGGCGGCAGGGCTCTGCTCACTGGGCATCCCCGTGCCAGCTCCTTTCTGTCCACTCAGAGCCAAGACCAAACCCAGTCCCCAGAGCTCAGAGCTGCAGGAGCCTCGTCTGCCATACTTTCTGGTCCCTAGTTTTGGGCAAAACTCTCCTTGATTCTTTTGACCAAATTTTTGGAGAGGTTTTTTTTTTTTTTTTTTTTTTGACTGGAAGCAAATTGTAACTGAGCAGGGAAAAGGTGTTGCTTAATTTCAAGCTCAGTTCTGTTTTTCTACAACTAAGTTCTCTAAAGAGTAGGATAAAACAAATATCTATTTACCACAACGAGGCTTTCTAATGAGCTCCCCTGTGCCTTCCCCTTAAATTCAAACCACTTGTCTCCACATAAAACCTCCCGTGAAGAGCCAGCCCACAGCCAGCAGCCCCTGCTCCTCCGAGGCTCCAACAAAGGCGCGGGCACAGACTGGAGAACCTCCTCCTTGGCTGAGGTGGCGGGAGTCACCTACGCTGAGAAAACATCTGAGGGGTGCATGGATGGGGACCCAAGGGGCTCCCTCAGGCCCATATTCGAGAAGCGACTGTAGTTTCGATACAGCCTGGAAGAGCACATCAGTGCACAGGGGAAAAGGAATTCTCTTCCACATTCTGCTGTCCTGGAGCCCACTGGGTGTTTACCCGTCTCTGGGAGGGGTGATCTGCATTTGGCTGGGGGCAGGTCCCATACTAGACTTCAGATGGTGAACCTGGCGGATGCTGCAAAAGGTGGCTGCAGTGTGTGCAGACGTGGGTTCAGAAGAGGGCTGCTTGGAATCCAGAAACTCCCAGAATCGGCTTCATTGTTGGCCCTCACCTAACTCCCCACCCCAACCCCACTGCCAACGAAGGAAGGGGCCTTCTCCTGGAGATGTCAAGGTCTGGAGGGCTCTGCTCTGCCCTTGACTCATTGTATAAATGTGAACAAATCATTTCCTTGTCCTGGGTCTCCCTTTACCCAACTAGTGGTTCTTAACCTTTGGGAGACAGTAGCTTTTTGACAGTCTGATGTCAGAACGTCTCTCTAGCAAGGACTGTTTACATGAACAGATTCCAAATTTTACTTACACTTCCAGGGGTTGTTAGGGAGTCCCTCAGAGGAAGGGCTGTAGGAGCCTCAGGTGGTGTTCCCTGAGGTCCGTGCCCAGTGCCTGCCCATTGCCAGTGCTTAAGAACTGATTGTAGAATAAAGAAATGATCCCTTCCGACTCTCACTTCCTGTGAGTCCATGATTCTAAGTGCCCAGCTCTGCCTCTGCTCAGGCACATTCTGCGGACAGAAACAAAGGTACGCAGGAAAGGCTCTTGCCTGAAATGTGCACTTGCAAACACGCGAGTGTGCCTTCCAAGGTCCATTTCTTCGCCATACTTCGTTATTAAGCACCTACTACGTGCTAGGTGCTGGGGATACTGTGGTGGTGAGCAGGACCGACCCCGTCTCTGCCCTCACGGCGCACACAGTCCCGCAGGTCTGGCAGACGTCAGCACCAGCCCCGGGGGCACAGGGAGGTGCAGACACAGGGCCCGTCATGCCTTTCATGGGCTTTGGGCACTTTGCCTTTGTATGCTCCTTCCTCTATCAAAAAATGCTTTAAAATACTCCTGTGTTGGTACAAAGATGAATATAATCCAGGCTGGATTCATTGTTATATGCCATTATTATTATTTTCATTTTTAATTCTGATTTTAAAAGACTTAAAAATAAAAACAGTTTTGCGGGACCTTAATACATGGTGGGTGCTAGGGACTGTGCCTGATAGCGAAGTTGTCCCTGCCTGTGGCTCATCCCTACCCACCAGAAAATGCAAAAGGTAAGGCTGTCAAGCATGTGTTTCTACAAGGAAACTGTATGATGTGAGGACAAAGTGGTAAGGGCAGACTCCGGAAGGGAGAGGGCACCACAACAGAGCCCTGGCTGGTGAGCAGGACTGAACTGATGGTGCAGAAAAGGTGCCCTGGATGGGGAAGGACCAGATAGGGCAGAGCCCGGGGGGAGGAGCATGAATGACATGTGTAGGTAATGGAGGTGACCAGAGTTCCAGTGTCCCCTAAAACTGGACCCGGGGCTTATTCAGGGTCCCATCCACTCCTACTTGTAGAGTCTCAGTGCCCACCGCCAATTTTTTTAGAAATTTCTTAAAATTTTTTAAAATTTATTGATTTTAAAGAGAGAGAGAAGCATCAAATTGTTATTCCACTTACTGCATTTTGCCATGTTTAATGCGCACCCACGTTCTGTGCACATTATACACAGGATTATTATACCCATGGTGTGTAATCATTATACCCATGTATAATGCACATCTTCTTTTCCCCCTCAAAAATTTGGGCAAAAAAGTGTGCATTATACACAGTATTTATACATTCGTTGGTTGATTCTTGTATATGTCCTGACTGGGGATCAAACCCATAACCTTGGTGTATCAGGACAATCAATGCCCCAACCAATGGAGCTACACAGCTAGAGAAGAGTCTTGGCCTTTAGATAACCACACAACATCCCATTTATTAAGCTCAGAGTAGCGCTAGGCACACAGAGCACTTCATCATTATTCCATTTCGTAGAGAAGAAAACCAACTTTAAGGGTTAAGTAACTTACCTGTGATCAAACAGCCGGGAAGAGGCAGAGCTCTGACCTCCTGCCTCTATGCCATACTGTCTCACTGAGAGGCTGAAGAAGCCCCACACTGCCATCACGCAATGGGATAAGGGAGGCTCAGAGAGGAGACAGGATTATCACAAGGTCACAGGAGTTTTCTGACAGAGTTGAGATTAGAATCCAGGTATCCTGGCTCCAGCCTGGAGTCCCTGCCTACCAGCCAGTAGGATCAGTGCACACTGTCATCATCAGGGCTCCTTCTTCCAGCCTCAGAAAGCACAAGGCTTGTTTACACTATGGCCTTGACTCCTTCCCAGCTGGTCCTTCCTACCCAGCCTGCCCATGCAGGTTCCTGAAGGCCAGTTTCTATAAGAGTCAGACCAAGACCCTTCTTTCTCAAAAGATTGTTCTCATAAAGGGAGGTCTTTCCACTCCCTGTCCCAGAGGGAGGCTCAGCAAGGTCAGAAAGTCTCCTCTCTGTCCCACTCCCATCCCTCCAGTGCAAGAAGCACCTGCCTCCCACTCTGGCTATGCAGACATTATCACAGCCATGAGCTGACTCACCTCTGTGACATGCCAGCCTGCTGAACGGGAGTGCAACTCTGGGCGTCACCATCATCCTAGGGTGTCGATACACTGAAACAGTCCCTGAGCTGATCCTGGGGTGTAGATACACTGGAACAGCCCCAGGGTTGGTCCTGGGGTGTAGATATACTGGAACAGCCCCAGGATTGGCTGTGGGTTGTTGATACACTGAAACAGTCTCCAGGCTGGTCCTGGGGTATAGATACACTGGAACAGCCCCAGGGTTGGTCATGGGGTGTTGATACACTGAAACAGTCCCAGGGTTGGTCCTGGGGTATAGATACACCAGAACAGCCCCAGGGTTGGTCGTGGGTTGTTGATATACTGAAACAGTCCCAGGGTTGGTTCTGGGGTGTAGATACACCAGAACAGCCCCAGGGTTGGTCGTGGGTTGTTGATATACTGAAACAGTCCCAGGGTTGGTCCTGGGGTATAGATACACCAGAACAGCTCCAGGGTTGGTCGTGGGTTGTTGATATACTGAAACAGTCCCAGGGTTGGTTCTGGGGTGTAGATACACTGGAACAGTCCCAGAGTTGGTCCTGTGGTACAGATACACTGGAAGAGTCCCAGGGTTGGTTCTGGGGTATAGATACACTGAAACAGTCCCAGGGTTGGTCATGGGGTGTAGATACACCAGAAGAGTCCCAGGGTTGGTTCTGGGGTGTAGATACACTGGAACAACCCCAGGGTTGGTCATGGGGTGTTGATATACTGAAACAGTCCCCAGGCTGGTCCTGGGGTGTAGATACACTGGAACAACCCCAAGGTTGGTCATGGGATGTTGATATACTGAAACAGTCCCCAGGCTGGTCCTGGGGTGTAGATACACTGGAACAACCCCAGGGTTGGTCATGGGGTGTTGATATACTGGAACAGTCCCAGGGCAGGTCAGCAGGAAGACCACAGGCCTTCATGTCATGTACCCTGGGATGGGTTGCAGTTGCAGGATCCAGGCTGTAAGAACTGTCATCACACCTTGGGAGACCACCCTGTAGAAGAAGGGAGATAAGAGTTTGTAGTTCCTGAAGGGAGCATTTGACTCTTGGGCAAAAGTGGCAGGGGAGAGGTCCATTCAGTTCAGGACCTTATTACAGTCAATGCTGAACAGGGTGACATGGGTATAGAAGCCAAGGCTGGGCAGGAGTGTTGGTGCCAGAAGGTGCTGCAGGAGTGCCGGGGTGTATGGGTTGGAATGCTTTAGGAAGTCTATGCCTCTTCCCCTCTTCTCATTTTCTAGGGAGGCAATGGGGTTGAGTGGAAAGAAATGTTACGACCTTTGAAGTCAGACCACTCCTGTTTAAATGCCTGGTGTCTACCACTTACTAGCTAAGTGGCCCGTCATTGCTCTGGGACTCAGTTTCCTCTTCTGTAAAATAGGGACAGTAACAAGTACAAAGGGCTATCGTGAGAGTTATGTGAGATAGTGGTAGAAAGGTCTCCTCACATCACAGTTCTGGAGCTGTTAGGTGACATCCTTGGCCAAGGTTAATTGACTGGTAGGGGCAGTCGACTTATAGTAGGAAGCCAGGCTTCCTCCAGCCCAGTGGGCTCTGTCTTACCTGTTTGGGCGCCTCTTACTGAGCACCTACAACATGCCTGAGTCAAGTGGGATTCCACTGAGTATGACCTGGTACAGTTATTACCTCATTATACACATGCGGCTCAAATAATTAGGCTGATTGTTCAAGGTCTCACAAGGGAGGAAGCAGCAGAGTTGGGGTTCCAATTCAAGTCTGACTCCCCAAGTCCATGGTCTTAACCAGGGGCTGGCAAACTCCAGCCTGAGGGCCATGTCCTCCCCACTGTCTGTTTTGGGAGTAAACTTTTATTGGAACACAGTTGTGCCTGCGTGTTTGTTCATGTTCAGGTTGCTTACGGCTCTTCTGAGGAACAATGGCAGAGTACCTGCCATTGCGCACAGACTATGTGACCTGCGAAAGGTAGGGACACTCACTAATGGCTGTTTGCCAAAACAAGTTGCCTGCCCCTACTCTTAATGACCATTTTATAGTCTTTTCCTGAGAATTGAAAGAGAGAATCTGATTAATACTAGGACCCATTTTTAGGCAGCAGGATGAGTGTTTGACCTGAATTCTGTGATAGATAGAGACTGAATTCCTGCCTGGTGCTCCTCCACCTTCCCTCCACACCTCCCGAAGCAGATCTTTTTGGTCAAGAGGGATGAGCTGAGTAAAAGACTAAGGCCCTGTGCCAGGCACATGAAGAGTACCCTGTGTTTTGCATTTCTATGCTGTGCTATAATCAGGAGACTTTTATTTAAGTTTTAAAAAGTTATTTAACATGATTTCATTTTATTACTTACTGATTGATATTTTTATTGATTCTATTTATTATAACTGTATCAGAACTGTATCTTTTTTCCTTTGAAATATATGCTGTCCATGGTGAGCGTGGAGTACCTTAGGACCACCGACTTCCCCAAGTAAACGTGCAGCATTGGTAACCACAGCCAGCGAGATAACACATTTCAATGTACGGGGATCAAAGGACAGATCGAATCCACCAAAAAAGACACGGCCACAATGCGCATGAGCAGAAAGGGCACTGGACTGGGAGTCGAGAATGCTGGTTCTGGACGTAGCTCCATCAAATTGGGGGATTCGGTATTCTCATAAACCCTCCTGGGCCTCAGTTTCCCCTAACATAAAGAACTGATGACTGCGAAGGGCACTCCCCAGTAGGGCATTGTATTCCCATAGAAACCCGCTGAAATAAAGGCTTGGGGGCAGCCCTGCCTAGAGGCAGAGGCGCATAGAGACGGCCTGTGACCCCCCCAGTGGGGAGTCTCTGCTCTGACCCCAGCCGACTCCTCTGGCAGTAGGTGACCACGCACCAGGCACCTTCCCCATCCTTGCTGGCTTTGTCCCAGAATCCAGGACCTTTTTATCAGAAGGGGGATTTAGGTCTGATGAGGGTCGAGTGTCCTTGGCAGGGGACAGTGGGCCAGAGGACGCCACAGTTGTTTTCCACAACGGGGAGGAGGGGGAAGGGAAGGAAGCGAGGCCTCTGTCCTGTCATCCATCTCTCCTTGTCCTCAGGATGGCTCTATCAGAGCGCCGGGAGCAGGACAGAGCAGACCTGTCATCACCGCGAGGGGCACGGGTGCCCCTGCCTCCCGCTAACCCCCTTCCTGGCTCCCCTCTCTCCATGGCAAGCACCAGAACCTCTCCATCTCTGTTGCAGATCGCTTTTTAAGATTTGATGGGCAAATGGGAATTTCATGGTTTAATTCGCAGCTATTTGATCATTCCATGATTTCTCTTTGTCTTTTCTCTTGTTTAGCTATTTGTACTTTTACTTTTGTAATCAGATTGTTCATGGCCTCTGCTTTAATTGTATTTATTAAATATATTGGAGTGACATTGGTTAACAAGATTACATAGGTTTCAGCACATATTTCTATGATACATAGTATATTGCATTGTGTGCCCACCATCCAAAGTTTTAATTTTTTTCCTATAATAATGTTTGTCTTTTCACTTTTGACTTTTTTAGGTTATAAATTTAACATGTGAATATATTTTTTTCTTTTGTCAAGCTTTCACAGAATCAAACAGAAGTGGATGTAGAAACAAAATGTTAACAGCTTCCCTGACTGGTGCGACTCCGTGGGTTGAGCATCCTCCCACAAACAGAAAGGTCACCGGTTCAATTCCAGTGAGGGCACATGCCTGGGTTGTGGACCAGGTTTCCTGTAGGGGGCGTGTGAGAGGCAACCAATCTGATGTTTCCCTTGCGCATGGATGTTTCTTCATTCTCTTTCTACCCCCTTTCCCCTCTCTTTAAAAATAAATAAAATCTAAAAAAAAAAAAGAAAGAAAGAAAAAAATAAATGTTAATAGCCTCCCATTCCTTCCTCTGCATTTCTGAACTCCCAGGAAATCATTGATAATTAGCATTTGCTTGGTAACTGTTGTCACTTTTTCTGTATTTATGCAAAGTTATTCAACTATATATATACATATATATTTTTTCTTTTTCTTTTTTATACAAGTGAGAACATTCTGTAACCTCTTATTTATTTTTTAAAGTTCTACATTTTACCTTGAAATGGCCCTCCCTTAGATTCCTACTCCTCTTTTCAGTTTACAAACTCTTTCTCGTCATCTTCACTTCAAGAATTAGGCAAGACTAATTGAGCAAATTTTACAGATTAAAGAAATGGAGACTCCGGGAGAAAAAATGATTTATCCACCTTCAACAATTCAATCCTGGGGTAAAAACCCCAGGCTCCTGATTCTCAGAGTCTTCTCTGCCTACGCTGAGTGAATTGGACCTTTTGCCCCTAAAGTCACCCTTCGAACCCAAGCTGGAGCTGGGGGTCAGAGAAAGTGAAAGTACTAAGAGGTTCAAAGAGAAAGAGACCTTTAAGCTATCCTTGAGACTCTAACCAATCCCGAATGTGCTGGGAGACCTTGTGCAGTTGTTTGCCTTCTCTGGGTTCTGGGGGCTCATCTCTGAAATGAAAGCCTAACCAGAGGACTCACACTGTGCTCTGTGGGGCTGCAGGAAGCCCCCCAAGTTGCTGTTCCTCCAAAGTGAACACAGGCATCACGTTCCGGGCTGCTCATCACCTTGCCGGGCTGAGGCAAAGCCGGACGGAACTGACATGTCCACAGTGGGTTGGGGGTTAAGTGCACCGGAGTTTTCCTCTATTCATCTCCTCACTCACTGATGGGATAGTTACTACTGCCAGGCCCTGGTTTCCACACCGGGAATCACCGGTGAACAAGTGTCTGCCTTCTTGGAACTCACCTGGAGGGTGAACTTGCGAGCTGCGGCCCAGGGTGGGGAAATAAGGTGGGGCCCTAGGTCTCAGGGTGAATGGGTGCCCAGGTCGCAGCGGTGGCAGCAAGCTACGGAGCCTGGTGTGGGATGACTCCTTTCACGTAAACCACTGCCCCCAACAGAACAAAGGTGTCTGTCTGTGGGTAGACACATGGAAAGGCGCTGCGGAGGGTTTGGGGGTGCATCTCTGAATGGCAGTGTGGCTTCTGAAAAGAAATGGGCCTAGTCCAGGACTGAAGGCACCTTGTCTGGGGCACTTGAACCTTATCTGTAGTGTCTGAAACAAGGAAGACATATTCAAGTATTATTTGTAGTTAAAAAAACATTTTTAAAGTTTAAAATAAAGTCAAGTCCAGAGAGAAGGGAAGGACAAAGAGAAACAAGTTTCCGTCTCTGGGAGTCCCTTCAAATCTAACAGGCTCAGGCTCTATGATCTACCCAAAGCGAGGAGGCATCTTGGTCTGGGGCTCACAGAACGAGCAGACTGCTGAGGCAGTATCCACCATGTTCAGCGCTGACACGTTCCCCGGCCCGGAGCTGCCTGGAATCCCATCTCAGTGTTGCCGGAGGGGAACGCCTTCCCTAAGACTAATTTCACGATGAGGAAACCTAGGTCCAGGCTTTATAATTTCTTAATGTACCCAGGGCTCCATTCATGGCAGAGCCCAGATTGCCAAGCAGGAAGCCAGCCTGCCAGGCTTCCAGGTCCTGAGCCCAGGGTGCCCGGGGGAGGGGAGGGGATGGGATGGAGGGGATGCCATCCTCCAGCCTCCCAGGGGAAGCTCCGATGGTGAGACCTGGTGGCCTGCAAATGCTGAAAGGGAGCCTTGTCAACATGGAAGGAGATCAAGGCGGCCGGGGGTGCTGAAACCTCCTGTCGGGTCCAGCATCTCTGAGGAGATAGGGACACTTTGGATGCTGCCCCCACCCCCTTCTTGAGCTCTCTCCATTCAAATTCCGAGGGGCTTTGGAATCACTAGACTGTCTCCTGCTCCCAGGAAACCCCAGGCTTCAGTGGAGCCAGGCGACTGGCCATCCATCATCCTTATCTCATGGCTCTGGCGGCCCCAGGTCCCTGGCCTGGATGGGCCCAGGGGGCCAGGAGGAGTGGGGGCTGGGGTGGGGGGTAGGGGGGCCTCGATAACAAGAAAAGCAGCTGTCCCCTGGGGGAACTTCAAAGTGTCTGGAGCTGAAATTTATGGGCAGAGTTGCTCACATTAGGGGCCAGAGAACCATTCATCCCACAAATATTTATTGAGCACCTACTGTGTGCCAGGCACTGGGCTGGGGGAATCTTATGGGCCTGAGATTTGTTTGTTAGGTTTAACATGTCTACCTCAGTGGGCTAGGTTGATAAATGGATCAGTTGGATAACTTGTTAAATATTTATTAAACACCCATTGTGTGCTGGGGGCTTTGGAGGACCCAAGGCTATTAGAACGGTTAAATGAAGACACTCCCTTTTGTGAGCAGGATCTGAGCTCTGCTCATGCAATGGTCAAGAGCTCTGGCATCAGGCAGACTTGGGCAAGTTACTAAACCTCTCTGCGTTGCAGCTTCCTTAGCTGTAAAACCAGGATAATAATTGTACCTACCTCATGGAGTCCGGGAGAGAATAAAATGAAACGAGAAACTAAAGATCAAAAGCTTAGCCTGAGCCCAGCAAATGGTCATCTTGCAATGCAGTAGTTATTTCTGTGGCTGCAGTTGTCGACACCATCATTCATTTATCACGTTTGTATGGAGTGCCTGCTACATGCCGGGCAGGTGCTGGAGCAGCAACTAGGCACGTTGGCCTGGGAGGGTTCGTAAGAGTCCCTACCTCTCCCCTCGGGTCTCTCCTTGGTGGAGGCTTCAAGGCATAAATAGGGGTTCCTGCACAGGGCCCAGGAGAGGCACTTAGACTTGGCAACTTCTCAAATCCCTTTCACTTTAAGACTCTAAGGGCACATGATCCTCCTCCCAGGGCAGGTCCTGGAAGGCGAACTCACTCTCTTCCTGACTGCCCATGAGGAAGACCTTCCTTGGGCAGAGCTGAGGTCTGCCTTCCTGAGAGTTCCCCATGCTATATGAATATGCAATTCTGTTTTCTGAGCCCTAAGCAAAGTCTATGAGCCTTAGTTTATTCATCTGTAAAATGGGGCTAGTCATAGTTTCTATCCTGTAGAGTTCCTGGGAGGATAAAACGAGGTAAAGATTGTAGAGCACTTGGCATAATGTCTGCCCAATGAAGGCTTCAGTAAGTGGGAGCCAGTAACTATAAGCAACAATAAAATAATGATAGCCTCTGGGGAATCAATGAAAGGAGGAGGAGGAAGAAGAAGAAAGGGTGGCAGAGCTTTCTGGAGTGAAAAGCAGTTCTTAGTTCTCAGGGAACTTGACTTTGGCAAGTGAGAGCACACACAATTTCCAAGATGCTTCTGTGCTCGGAAGTTCATGGAAACAATAGAGGGAAGCGCACTTGGAGTTCCTGCACTTCTTTTCCACCAGGTGGGTGTGTTATTACTGCTTCCATTTCATGAGCAAGCCCAGGCTCCTAGAGGTGAGTTGATTTCCCAGGGTCATGGAGCTGGGGAGAGCATCATTGGAGCCTGGTCTCCCCTCTCACTACCCCCTGCACCAAGGCAGCAGGGGCAGCTTGCCATGCACAGTGCTATGGGCTGAGCTGTGTCTCCCTACAATTCACATGTTGAAATCCTAAACCCCAGCATCTCAGAATGTGACCTTATTGGGACATAGGGACTTTTTTCTTCTTGATTGAATTCAGAGGGGTGGGGGTAAAGAGAGAGAGAGAGAGGCATTGATTTGTTGTTCCGCTTACTTATGCCTTCATCGGTCGATTCTTGTATGTGCTCTGATTGGAGATTGAACCTGCAACCTTGGCGTATTGGGACAATGCTCTAACCAACTGAGCTACCTGGTCAGGGTAAGGAGACAGGGTCTTTACAGAGGTAATTAAGCTAAATGAGGTCATTAGGGTGGACCCTAATCCAGGAGGTCTGATGTTCTTATTAGAAGGGGAAATGTGGGCACAGGGACATGCAGAAAGAGTGGACACTGTGAACAGACACAGTGAAAAGACGGTCATCTACTAGAGAAGACAGATCCTTCCCTCGCAGCCCTCAGAAGGAGCCAACCCTGCTGACACCCTGGTTCTGGGCTTCCCAGCCTGCAGAAATGTGAGAGAATAAATTTCTGTCATTGAAGCTGCCCCATCTGGGGTGCTTTGGGACAGCCGCTCCCCACAGCTGCCTGCACAGTTTGCACAGAGGAATGCCCTGAAGGAGCCCTCACCTCTCCAGGACAGGCAGGGGAACGATGCGCTGACAGGCCTGGCTCCTCTCCAGAACACTGGGATGCTGGGCACAAGCCATGAGGCAGGCAAGGCAGCGTCTGACCACAAGGCCAAGGCCATTGGATGGGTCTTTCTCCTCATAGCTCTCTGAGAAGTGAAAACTCATTTTCCTGGTGCCTTCTCATGATGGCTGGATTAACCTCACCTGCTGCTGGGGACCAGCTGCTGTCCTCTGGGAAGACCTGCCTGGCTTGACATGGCCTCCTTGGGATGGGGTATTTGTCAGAGATCCTGGGAATGCAAGCTGGCTGTGTCCATTTTCTCCTCTCTCTGTGATCTTTTCCCTCTTCCCTCCCTCCCTTCTTCATTAGCTTCCCTCTTCCTGGACTGGGCTCTGCAAATCCCATCCCCCCCATCCCACCCATGACTGCTTCCTCCCAACTTGCCATGCTCCCAGACCACCCTTACCTGGTGGCCTTCAGCAGAGCAAGGGACTCTGTGTCCAGAGCCTGAGGCTGCCTGGGAGATGGAGGCAGGAAAAGTCTAAACTCACTACTTTGGAGCTGAGAAGAAACTATCCAGAGCTGGTTTCTCCTCCCACCTTCCATGGAGACTTGCTCTTGTCCCCAGCCTGGATACATTATTATATTTTGCTTTAATTGCATTAAAGCAAATGACTATGTCCCCCTGTGCTTTCGATCAGGTTGGGGATCTGATAATCGATCTTGGCACAGTCTAGACAAGAGTCACTTTGAAGCTGTTTTTAGCAGGATAAGAACAAACAATTTTTTCGAAGTGGTCACATTAGGCAAACAGGCTGGGGGTCATCTTTTTGGAAGAGAGCATGCCCTGGCTCCAGACAGCCTACTGATTTCCAGGTCACTGGGAGGACTGTGGACTGTACCTCCCAGGGTACAAGAAACGTTCAGGAGAGATGCCACATGCTTAGGGCTCCCACGACGTGAAACCTGGTCCAGGAGTCTCTTCCAGGAAGCCAACCCTGACTGACACCACCTGGCTCTGGCCTGAAAGGCAGCGTAGTGCAGTGTGAGTTGGCTGGACCAGGAGATGGAAGAAAGCGTTCATAGGGGGCACTGCAAGAGGAGATTCATATCCTACAAAGTCATTCTCTCTTAAATTTTCTTCCCATCCTTTGAATCTCATCAAGAGGACAGCCTCAGTGTGGGGCCAGTCTAACACCTCTCTAGCTTTTGCTAATGTCTGCTTTTAACAGAAAGAGCAGGCCCAGCCAGGGCTCTGCAGGGTGCTAAGATCCAGCTAGCTTTCAATAATACTGTTTTGTATTACAATAATATTGTTTTTATTTCCTACAGTGTCTGTCAAACAATACTGGATCTCCCTCGATGGAAAGTGAGCCCCTGTCCAAGCTCACTGTGCACATCATTGTTCAAGCAGAGATCCTGAAGGTAGTTGCTGGAAGAGGAACTTGGGAGATAGTGCTGGGGATGTGGCCGTGGAGGGGTCGAGGGTGACTGTGTTGCAGTTGACCCACTGAGCAGAGACTTCAGCCAAGTCAGCAAAACCAGGATGGAAATAAACTACATTCCTAAGGGCTTCAGGGTGAGCTTCAGGCACACGGGAAACCAGTTCTCAGATAAACTGAAGCAGCGTGTTCTGTGGATTAGTCAGGCATCCTGGCTTTCCAGTTGCACCCCTCTCCTTGAGGGCTTCCTGCCTCTCCCTCCTATCTGGACTTCAGCTGGGCTGGGGTCCTCTGTTTCTCCTCATCTCCCAAACAAAAGCCCCAAACATGGCTCATCCACTTCAAAGAATTTATCTCAAAGAAGCCATCGTGATGGGGGCAAAATATTCCTACAAGAATGTTCATCACATGCCGTTGATAAGGGTGAGAATCCAGTGTCTGAGAATAGGGGCCTGGCGTCATTGTGATGTATTTCATTGCCCCGGGCGCTGCCAAGAGCAGGTCAGCTCTCGTGCTCGGGAGTTAGCAGGTCTGGATTTGGGTTATCGATATGTATATTTAATTTAAATCATTCTTTACGTTTCTACTACAGTTGACATACAATATTATATTAGTTTCAGGTATACACCCCAATGATTAGACATTATATAACTTACTAAGTGATCATTGCAATACATCTCATACCCATCTGACACCATACACAGGTATTAGAATACTATTGACTATATTCTGTATTGGGTGATAGTTTAAGCAAATAGTTAGCCTCTCTAAGCCTCAGTTTTCTTGACTGTAAAATTGGAATGATCATGTGAATAAAGGAAACCTCATTTAAAATAAAGTAGGAAGGTCAGAAGAGGTCCCTCTCACTACCAACCTATGTCAGTCACACACTCCAACAGGAAGAGATTGACATTTTTCAGACATTCCCAACCAGAAGAGACTCTATGTTACCATGCCAGCAGGAGAAAGGAAGACTTCTCCTCACCCTGCAACAAGCCCAGCCAATGGGAACTGTTGCAACTCGGCCAGTGAGAAGCCATCACCACCCTGAACTCTCCAATCCACTTTCGTGCAAAGCAGCCCCTCCCAACTTCCTCCTTTTCCTCTATAATGTAACATCCCTCTCCTTTCTTTTGACAAATTGATTAATTAATTAATTAAATATTATTTATTTTTAGACGCGGGAAAGGAGGGAGAAAGAGAGGGAGAGAAACAGCAATGTGTGGTTGCCTCTCAAGTGCCCCCTCCTGGGGACCTGGCCCACAAACCAGGCATGTGCCCTGACTGGGAATCGAACTGGTGACCTTTTGGTTTGCAAGCTGGTACTCAATCCACTGAGCCCCACCAACCAGGGCTATTTATTTATTTTTAGAGAGAGGAGAAGGGAGGGAAAAAGAGAGGGAGAGAAACATTGATTGGTTGGTTGCTTAACACCCCCAACTGGCGACCTGGCCCACAAACCAGGCATGGGCCCTGAACCAGTGACCTTTCTATTTGCAGGCAGGTGCTCAATCCACTGAGCCACACCAGCCAGGGCCATTCCTCTCCTTTCTTTTCTGGACTTGCCTATAGTTTTTGCTATAGCATTCTTGTCCTGAATTTTAACTCTTTGTTATTCCTGAGTAAACCCATTTTTTTGCTGGTAAAAATAACTGGCTGCTTTATTTTTAAGGTCAGCAATAATAATACCAAATTCATTTTCTTGTTTGGAGGATTAAATGAGGACATGCCTGGAAAACATTCAGCACTGTGCCTGGCATATGGTGGGCACTTGCTAGATGCTGGTTTGCTGTGCTCCTGTTCAGATATAGAAAAATTCTGTAGATGAATATTAATGACATGGAAATATATATGGTAGAGTGAAAGTGAAAAAGCCATATATGCATATGCATATATATGCATATATGCACACAGGTAATGTGAAGTGAATATCTATATACATATATGTATATATGCAAACTCAGCATGTATGTATCTAGGTATTCACATTCAGAATGGTACAGAGTTGATAGACATGAAATGGAGATGTGGTTGCTGAAAGAGTAGGAAATGGCTGGCTATCATGTAACCCTTCCTCATTTCTCAGGCTCAGTTCTACCATCTCTGCCTGAGAGGGCCAGGAAAAATCGGCGTTGGTAGGTGGAGAGGGCTGCAGGGGTGGACTGGGACGGGGGTAAAAGGCAGAAAGCAGAAAAACTGGACTCAAACAATTAAAATCAATCAATCAATCAATCAGTCAGTCAGTCGGCGTTGGACTGATCTTTGATGACAATCATACAGATAAGACAGACGTGGTTCCAACTGAGTGCTTACTAGGAGCCAGGCACCTTCCAGGTGCGCCGCTGGCTGATTTATTCTTTAGAACCACCTATGAGGTGGATAGTATTAGTATTCCCATTTTACAGATGAGGAAATTGAGGCACAAAGGGGCTGAGCAGTCATTTGACCAAGGTCTTGCCATCAGAGAAGGGTGAGAGGATGGTTTCAAACCTGGCTCATAATAACTATGCAAGACCACCTCTTAGGCTGTTGTCTTCCAGATAAGGGAACTAAGGCCCAGTAAACCTAGGCAGCTGGCCCAAGGCTACATAGCAAAGCAGAGGCAGCCAGGAACTAGGACCCCGGGCATCGCGAGGCTCAGGCATTGAGGCTCCACAGCGCCCCCTTCAGGCATCCTGAGGTTGCACTAGCCACGTAATTCCTTGGTGCTGTGGGGAGGGCACCAGGGCAGCTAATATTTCTACTCCCCCAAAACCATGACCACAACTGACTAGCAGGGAAGTGCAGGTTCTTGGCGAGCAAAAGAGGTAACCCACGAAACACCTGCACCTTCGCCCTGGAGCACTGCACCCTGCTCTAAATCCTATTTAATTTAAGGCAAATGTAATCCATATGGCTCTGATTCATTTACACTTAAATCTTCAAAATATTGTGCTTTAAGAGCTGTTACTTACAAAACTTTCAGAACCTGTTAAAGATTCAGCTCCTCATCCCTCCCCTTCCCCCGTCTCACACCAGCATCTAGCCAGGCTGAAAAGAAACTCACAAGTTCAGACTTGAGAATTTGTAAGTCGGCAAAGGAGACAGTTATCAGGATGCTCAGAACAGCACTGTTTGCAATCCCCCAAAGTTGTGAACAATGTAAATGTCTATTAGCATAAGAATGGATGAGTAAATTGTGCCAAATTCATACCATGTAATACCATACAACAGTGAAAACTCATAAACAAGATTTACACATATCAAAACGATAAATCTCACAAACATATTGAGGGCAAATGCAAGTTATAATGTGATACCAACTAAACAAAAATTTAAAACATTGAAAACTAAATGTATGTACATATATATGTGTGTGTATATCCACTACCCTGGTAATGCTTTTCTTTTTTTAATCCTCACCCAACGATATGTTTTTTATTGATTTTAGAGAGAAAGGGGGAGAGAGAGAGAGACCGATCGACAGACAAATGAACATCAATGTGAGAGAGAAATATTGATAGATTGCCTCCTGTACACACCCTGACTGGGGGATCAAACCCACAACCTGTTGTTGTGCGGGACGACACTCCAACCAACTGAGCCGCCGAGCCAGGACTGATGTTTATTTTTTAAGCTGGTAGTGGGTACATGGATGCCTGTTATATTACAAATACAGTTTTGTACAATTTGGAAAAACTACATAACAAAATCTTCAAAAAACTCTAGACTTAATATCAGCAAAGAAAATGACTAACAGGTTCAATTTCCTCATCTCATAGAAGGGGGGAATGAAATAATTTAATATTTGTTAACTACCCAGCACAGCGAGTACTTCCCAGCCAGGCACAGCGTTTCACTCAGGTCCCACACTGCTGCATCGTAGTGCACGCTATCACTATTTTCATTTCACAAGTACGGCAGCTGAGGCTCGGTAACTTCACGGCCAGGCAGCTTGTAAACCACAAGATCAGAACAAAAATTGTGACCTCTGCCTCCCAAGCTCGCCCCCCAGATCGCTTGCTCTTGAGGGAGGCATTGTTATTTGCTCTTTCCCTGAAATTCTTTTAGTTAGGGTTCATTATTACCAATTGTATAGAGGAGGAAACAGACTCTGAGCTATCAAGTGATTTGCTAAAGGTTGTTCAGGGGATTGATCTATAGAAATTAGACCAGGGAGGAAGCCCCCTGTTTACTTACCTTCCATTCCTTGGAAGCTCTTGGTTAATTCCAAGGGGGGATGAAGACCCCCAAAAGTTGCCAGGTTTGAATACCCCTTGGCCAGGTTTGGGGCACAGAGTTGCACAGATGAAAGGGAAGAATCTGGTGAGTCTTGGGTCTTGCAGCCAAAGGAACTATCCTCTGATCCATTTGCCTTCAGGACCTGTATCCCTCAAGGTGTCTGCAAGGAAGCAGCACATTCAAACTGGGTGATTTCGCCAAGTTGGATAGGACTTTAATAAAGGGCCTATCCTCAGATATGGGCAGGGTTTAGGAAAAGCAACCAGTTATGTTTCAGTATTCTGATGCTACTAAGAGCAGGGAGCTGCTACCTCCTAGGTCTGAGCAGCAAAAGAAGGAGTATTATTCAGCCCAGATGAGCAGTTTTTCTGGAGGGGGGTGTGGGGAGCGTGTAGAAGGCTCCCCCAAACCCACAGAGTGGGAGTTGAGGAAATACGTTCCAATCTCACACTCCTCCTTCTCTCAGATCCCTTGCTGGAACTCCTTTTGGCCAAATTCAAGAGGGCAAAAGAGACACCTGATGCACTTCACATGAGTCAGCCTCCCAGGGCAGAGAGCAGGGTGCAGAGAGGCAGAGGGTCACTCCAAGGGGGCAGGCAGAAGATACCCACACATTACACAGGAAACATTGGCTTTCCTTCGGACATAGCTGGACTCTGATCATTTCTTGTCATGTCCACTGCTAGCCCCTAATCTGAGCCACCATCACCCCTCAGCTAGATTACAGCAATATACTCCTAGCCGACCTACCAGCTTCTACAGTCTGTCTGTTCTTTTTTTTTTTTTTTTTCTCCCCTCACCTGAGGACATGTATAGAGAAGGAGGAAGGGAGGGAGGGAGGGAGGGAGAGAGGGAGAGAAACACTGATCAGCTGCCTCTCCTAGGGACCAAACCCTCAACCTAGACATGTGTGTGCCCTTGTGGTTTATGGGATGACACCCCAGCCAACTGAACCCCACTGGCCAGGGTTTCTACAATCTGTTCGTAACAGCCAAAGTGATTCTTATAAATTGTAAATCAGGCCATGTCACTTGTTTGCTAAAAATCTTCAAACTAAGCATAAAAGCCAAAGCCTTCAAACAGCTACACAAGCCCCCCATCACCCTTGACCTCATCTCCCTGTTTTCTCTGGTCCTTATTCTGGTCTACCAGCACTGATTTCCTTGTTTTTGTCTGATATGCCAGGAAAGTTCCTGACTTAGGGTCTTTGCTGATTCTCCTGCCTGGAATGTTCTCCCCCTTCCCTCCTCCACCCCATCAAATCTTTACTCAAGTGTCTCCTGCTCAAGGAGAGCTACTATGACTCTTCTTTGTAAGCTACAAACTGTCTCCCCCATCTGTCACCACTATTCTGGATCCCAATCACTCTGCTCTAGTTTCATTTCTCCTTTATCACTTTACATCTTTTAAAAAATTCTCACTCAAAGGACATGGTCGTTGATTTTAGAGAGAAGGGAAGGGAAAGGAAGGAAAAAGAGAGGGAGAGAAACGCTGATGTGAGAAACATTGACTGGCTGCCTTTCATACCCACCTGACCAGGTCTGAACCCACAACCTAGGTATATGCTTTGACTGGGAATTGAACCTGTGATCTTTTGGTCTGCAGAACAGCCAATGGAGTCGCACTGGCCAGGACTCACTTTCCATCTTTAACATGCCATATGATTTACTTATTTGTTATATTTGTCTATCTCTCCCCACTAGAATGCCAGCTCTGTGAGAATAAGGCTCTGTTTTATTCATCAACATAACTCTAGAACTTGGGAATTAGTGGGTATGTAATCCATCCTTACTAAATGCTGTTGAATGAATGAAATGGGGTTGAGGAAAGATCAGGCTTGAGAACTTTCGGTTAGGAAAGGGTGGAGGAGGGGTAGAGCCAGTGAAATTAGTGGGTCCCCTATGAGGGCCAGGAAAAAAGTTTACATGGAATTATTCATTATCTACTATATACCTGTTAAAAGCCATGTTTTACCAACAGGTATTAAGGACATGACTATTCTACATACCCTCTGAGCTAGCAATTCCACTTTCAAGAATTTGTGCTAGCCCGGGCTGGTGTGGTTCAGGGGATTAAGTGCCAACCTGCAAACCGATGGGTTGAAGGTTCAATTCCCAGTCAGGGCAAGTGCCTGGGTTGCGGGCCAGGTCTCCAGTAGGGGACACTTGAGAGGCAACCACACATTGATGTTTCTCTCCCTTTCTTTCTCCCTCCCTTCCTCTCTGTCTAAAAATAATTAAATAAAATCTTTAAAAAAAGAATTTGTGCTAAAAAATTGTCATAGTTTTCTGGCAGAAATTTAGTTTCAGTGAAATTATTCACAGTGTTTTTTAAAAAAAATAGTGAAAAACT
The DNA here is from genome assembly GCA_004027475.1 of Anoura caudifer. NCBI lineage: Eukaryota > Metazoa > Chordata > Mammalia > Chiroptera > Phyllostomidae > Anoura > Anoura caudifer. The sequence continues at coordinate 27,812 of PVKU01007705.1, read as the reverse complement.
GGAACCAAAATAAGTGTCTAACAGCTGTGGAATGCTTAACTCAATGCATGGTACAGCCATGAGATGGATCTTTCATGCAAACATTAAATGTAGTAATTGACTTAAAAATATATTTATAATAATTGCTTAGAGAGAAAAGCATATTATAAAACAGCATCACAGTATAATCTCATTTTTTAAATTAGAATATGTATGTACTTTTAGATGTTTGGAAATCTATAACCCCAAATATTAATAGCACTTTTCTCCATATGGGCACTATACAGGTATTTTATTTGTTTTTGTCTCTATTTCCTAAATTTCCTTTAAGGAACTTCAATGATTTATTTTAAAAAACTAAATTTATTTTTTTTAAACAACAAGTATTTGTGAGCTCTTCACCTTTTCTGGAATGCAGTTTCCTCATTTTTGAAATGGAGATAAAATCAGGTTCAAGTCCTTCTTATTTAAGAGTTGCTCTTAGCTATGTACTGGAGGAATTAGACAAGTATAAGATAAGAAAAAGAATTAAGAGATGTAAAGATTTAAAGGAAAAAGATGAAACTACCACTATTTACAGTGCTTAGAAAAATCAAGCTCAACCTGCAAATATTTATAACATTTCTGTGTACTAGCAATAATCAACTAGAAAATGTAATTTAAAAATATAAGTGGTAAGAAAAACTATAGTCTATGGGAAGTAATTAAGGGCAAAGCCAAGATGTCCCCTTTTACCATTTCTAGTCAACATTAAAGTGGTTATTTTAGTTGTTGTAATAAGAAAAGAAAAATTAATAAAAGACATGCAGCTTTGAAAAGAATAAAAAAAATTTTTTTTTTACAGACAATATGATTGTGTGGGGAAAAAAATTTAAGAAATCTACGATAGAAACTATTAAACTCAGGACACAAAGTCATTATTTTAAAAATCTATTTTATCTCTATAGCAACACAGACAAAAAATTAAATAAAATACCATTTACAATAGCTCTAAAAGCCATAAAATTCTTAGAAATAAATTTATTAAAAGATGGGTAAGACCTCTACACTAAAACCTACAAAATATTGAAAAAGGAAATTAAAAAGACCTGAACAAATGGAGAGGTATAACGTGTTCACAGATTGCAAGACTTACTATTGTTAGGATATTGTTTCTTTCCAAATTTATGTACAGATTCAACATAATCTCAATCAAAATCACAGTAGGATGTTTTTAGAAGCACAAATTAATTCTAAAGTTTACATGGAAATTTAAACAACCTCAAATATTTAAGTCAATTTTGAAAAAGAAGAACAAAGTTGAACTATCTGTCCTACTGGATTTCAAGGTTTACTGTGAAGCCACAATAATCAAGACAAGGTGTCAGTGGCCTAAGTGGACTGAGAATAGATATACAGATCGATGCAACAGAATAGTATCCAGAAATAGACCCCCATCTATTTATGGCTAATTGATTTTAAACAAAGATTCCAAAGTAATTCAATGGGGAAAGGAAAGACTTTCCAGAAAACTACTGGAACTAGAGATTTGTGTGGGAAAAAATGAACATCAATCCCTACCTCACACTGTGCCCCTAAATCCCAGACAAATCAAACATTTAAATGCAAAAGCTAAAACTAAAACTATAAAACCTCTAGAAGCAAATAGGAGAATATTTTCAACCTTGGAGTAGACAAATATTTCTTGGAGATATCTATATAGGCATAGCTGGTGAAAGATAAAAATTGATAAATTTTCAAAGAAATTGAGAAAAGGCACAGCCTAGGAGAAAATATTTGCAAAACATATCTGATAAGAACTGTTATGTAAAAAATTCAAAGAACTCTTGAAACTCAGCAATAGAAGAACAATCTGATTAAAAATGGGCCAAAGATGTAAAGAGACATTTCACCAAAGAAGATACACAGATGGCAGAGAAGCATATGAAAAAATGCTCAACATCAAGTGCCATCAGGGAACTGCAATGAGAGCAGCGAGGAGGCGCCATTACGCACTAGTCAGAATGGCCGAACCCGAAGCGCCAACAAGGGGAGCTCTCCTTCATTGCTGGTGCGAATGCAAAATGGTACAACCACTTTGGAAAACAGTTTGGCGGTTTCCTATAAAAGGAAACACATGCTTACTGTACGATCCAGCAATTGTGCTCCTTGGTGTTTACTCAAATGAGTTAAAATCTTATGCCCACACAAAAAACTGTACATGGATGTTTATAGCAGCTTTCCCCACAATTGCCAAAACTTGGAAGCGACCATGTCCTTCAGTAGGTGAATGAATAAATAAACAGCGGTCCATCCAGACAATAAAATTACTCAATGCCAAAAATAAATGAGCAATCAAACCACAAAAAACACATGGAAGAAATTTAAGTGCTTTTCACTAAGTGGAAGAAGCTGATCTGAAAAGGGTACATACTATATGATTCCAACCACATGACATTCTGGAGAAGGCAAACCTGGGGGGACAATACAAAGATCGGTGGTTGCTGGGGTTAGGGGAGGGAGCGATGAGCAGGCAGGGCACAGAGGACTTTTTTAGGGCAGTAAAACTGTTTTACATGATACTGTAGTGGTGGATACATGCCATTCCACATTTGTCTGAACCCACAGGATGGACAGCACTGAGAGTGAATCCTGGTGTAAACTATAGGCTTTGGGTGACAGCGATGTGTCAGTGTAGGGTCGCTGATTTTAACAAATGTACGACTCTGGGAGGCCTTGCTGGGAGTGTGCAGGCTCTGCACAGGTGGAGGCAGGAGGTATCGGGGACCTCTGTACTTGCCACTCAACTCTGCTGAGAATCTAAAACTGCTCTTAAAAGTTGATAAAGTAAATTTCATCAAAATAGAAACTTCTGCTCATCATAATAGATGAAAAGATGAGGCACCCATGGGAGAAGATGTTTTACATATGCATATATCTGACAAAAGACTTGCAGCTAGAATAAAGAACTCCCACAACTCAACAATAAAAAAGACAACAATACCACTTTTTGAAAAAAGGGCAAAAGCCTGGAACAATCAACAAAAGAGAGACAGAAATGGCCAAAAAGCACATGGCAAGGTAGGTGTTCCACATCTTCAGGCACAAGGGAAAAGCGAATTGATGTGAGATGCTACAGGAGTGGCTGAAATTAAAAACATGGGCAATATCAAGTGTTTGGGGGCATGTGGAGCAACCGGAACTCCGTTACATTCCTAACTAGAGCATAAAATGGCAAAACCACCTTGGAAAACTCTTTGGCAGTTCCTTTTGAAGAGAAAAATACGCTTACTCTATGATCCTGCAATTCCATTTCTAGGAATGAAATGAACAATCTGATTAAAAAATGGGCCAAAGACCTGAACAGATACTCCACCAAAGGAGACACACAGATGGCAGATAAGCATATCACCTGCATGTGTACGTGCGCTAGCTCTCTCTCTCTCTCTCTCTCTCTCTCTCTCTCTCTCACACACACACACACACACACACACACACACACACACGGCTCATGCTGGGTGCCTGCAGCAGTTCAGTCATTGCAGCTCAGACTCACAAACAGCCCTAATGTCCATAATTAGGGGAGTGGACAAACAATTTCTTACAATGGTATATTGATATTCGGCAATAAAGAGAACAAATTACTGATACACATAATGACATAAATGAATCTGAAAAACACAATGAGTGAAAGATGGTGGGGAGGAAATGGAGACAACTTGTTGTACTTGAACAACAATTTAAAAAAGTAAAAAAAAAAAAAGAAAGAAAAAGAAAGAAGCCAGCCATAAGAGTGTGTGTGATTCCATTTGTCCATAAGTTCCAGAGCGAGAAACTGACCTGTGGTGACGACCATTAGCGCAGTGTGGGAGGGGCTGAGCGGGAAGTGGCCAGAGGGAGCTTTCTGCAGTGATGGGAGGTTTTATATCTTTATTGTAGTGGTGTCATATGAGTGTGCACAGTTGTCCCAATTCCTCCCAACTATATGCCTTTTCATGTGCACATTATAACTCTATAAAAATTATGTAAAACTAAGAAGCACTCAACATAAGGAAAAAGGATATGAATATACCACAATTTAGGATTTTTAAATGGAGAATAACATAGTAAAAAGATGACAAATTGAAGAAAGGTAATTTGCATTGCCAAAAACGAACAGGACTAAAAGGGAACTCTTGACAACTGACGAGAAAAGGAGCCTTAATAGAAGGTGGCTCCGCACACCACTGTGCGACCAACGCCAACAGGAGCCTTAATGGAAAACTGGCCGGGGGCACAGGCCAGCAGCTTGCAGTTTCTCGCCCAGTTAGGTGTGTGCATATCTGTTATCTGACCATTCCATTTGTAGCTGTAGATCCTAATGACATTTCACACAGGTCCACAGAGGACGTGATCCACTAAGTTAAAGGTAACACTGTTTGTGGAGCGGAGCAGAGGGCAGTCTGGGAGTCCATCCGGTGAACTGTGAGGAGCTGGATTAACTCGTCCCTCTGCAGCTAAGTAACTGGACTTCTCATCCAGTTAGGCATGTGCACACGTAATATATTGAAGACATAATCCATTCCAGTTATTGTGTGTTACATAAATTCACCCACTTAGCCTTCATAATAAGGAGAAATGATCGCCGTCACTTCCCATTTTACGGATGGGGAAGCCAAGGCACAGAGAGGCCAGGGAAGGTTCTGAGGGCCACACAGCTTGTCCTTGCAGGCCAAGATTTGGGCTGAGCAAGGCTGAAGCCCATCCTGTCAGCTTCTCGCTGCGCCTTCTCTGGGCTTCCTCTGCAGGAACGCAGAAGAGGAAAGCCAGGACCTTGAGGCCCAAGGTCCAGGGCTGTCGACCAAGTAACATGAAAGCCCCTGTAAAAAAGGTTAACCCAGAGCAAGCAGGGTCTGTGCCTTTGGCCCAAATAAACATCCTGCCAGCATTTCCTCAAATTTAGCGGGTCTCAGGGAGGGAGCCAGGTGAGAGCCCATGTGGTTTTGATAGAACGTTCATTCAAGCAGAGCTTTAAATATTATAGTGGCACTGTTTGCGCAGTTAAATTTAAGGATCTGTCAGTTTATGATGAATTTTTATTTTTAAGGGTTTCAAGTAAGCTGTAAACATTCACTCCAGACTGAAATTCCCCCCACTTAACACCTGGGAGGGGCAGGGTGAGAAGGGAGGGAGCTGAGAGGTGAGCATGAAGGGGTGAGAAGAGGCTGGGTACCAGCCTGGGGGGAGACATTCCCACCAATATCTCCAGGGAGAGGTGTGAAGGGCCAGGTGTCCTATAATGAGGGGAGCCTTCCTCAAAGGAAACGGGGGCCATTCTCTTTGCAACCCAATTTACTTTCTCTTTCCCCACTCCCCAGCAAAGTGGCACATAATGGACATTTAAGAATAACAATCCTTTGCCATCTATTGCTGGAGGAAGTCAGGGGATGGAATGCATGGTGTGGACATTTTTTAATGCATACATGTATGTGGAAAAGCTACTGACATTTTATAGAACAACTTTTTTTTTTTTTTTTTTTTTTGCATTTTGGGGGCATTTTTTGAATTAGATGGATAGTAAACACTCATGGCTTTTGTAATCACAAAAAAGTGATTGCTAAACCAACAAAAACCAAACTACAATCAACAACATGCTACCGGCGATTGCTAACCTTTCTGTGCCTTCATCCTGTATCAGGTCCTGGAGACCCCCTTTTCTTGAGCTGTCCAGTTTGACCTTCACCACGCCCTCTGCAGTAGTTACTATTTTTAATCCCTGTTCTATAAGTCAGGAGATTGAAGTTTGGTAGATGAAGTAATTTGCCCAAGGATACACAGCTAGGAAGTAGTTACTATGTCATGGGGAAATCTTATGGAGGCTTTTTTCCCCCTTTTATTTATTTATTTATTTATTTATTTATTTATTTATTTAAATTTATTTTAATTGTTGTTCTTGTACAATTTTCTGTCTTTTACTCCCATCCCAGCCCACCACGCCAGCCCTCCCCACCTTCCTCCCATTTCAACCCCCCTAGTTTTTATCCATGTATCCTTTATACTTGTTCCTATAAACCCTTCCCCTTTTCCCCTGAAATTCCCTCCCCTCTCCTCTCTGGTGACTGTCAGTCTGTTCTCAATTTCAGTGTCTTTGGTTATATTTTGCTTGTTTGTTTGTTTTGTTGGTTAGATTCCTGTTAAAGGTGAGATCATATGGTATTTTTCTTTCACCTCCTGGCTTATTTCACTTAGCATGAGGCTCTCCAGTTCCATCCATGCTGTTGCAAAGGGTAGGAGCTCCTTCTTTCTTTCTGCTGCATAGAATTCCATTGTGTAAATGTACCATAGTTTTTTGATCCATTCATTTACTGATGGGCACCTAGGTTGCTTCCAACACTTGGCTATTGTAAATTGTGCTGCTATGAACATAGGGGTGCATAGGTTCTTTTGAATTGGTGTTTCAGGGTTCTTAGGGTATAATACTAGCAGTGGGATTGCTGGGTCAAAGGGTAGATCCATTTTTAGTTTTCTTAGAAAATTCCATACTGCTTTCCATAGTGGTTGTACCAGTCTGCAATCCCGATTTTTAAAGAGCACTAGAGCTCAACCATGAGGTGGCATCTTATTCTCATCAGTGGGGACCCTTAGAAGTTCACCTCCAGGACGGGAATCAAACCTGGGTCCCTTGGTCTCCTCCCGAGTGCCTGAGCTGTAGGTCAGCTTCCAGCCTACGTGGGGCCCCCTTTCGACCAGTTGTTGCATGTGCTCTGCTTGCTTCTCCAGCTGTCCCATTTGCCCAGACACTGTTTGGCCTTCCCCTTGTTCTCCCCGAGGTAAAGGAGGACACACAGGACAAGAAGGAGCTCTCAGTGTGAGTGCTCTGACCCTGGGGACTGAAATTTCACACCGATGTGTGTGCGCCTGTTGCGGGGAGGCTGGGATTGGGACATTACCTTGGAAAAATGAAATAAAACATTGCAGAAATAGTTTTAGGAAAAAATTTTACAATTGTGACTACATGTCAATTCTTGGAATGAACACAGGAATCACGTGTTGCTTGTTTCAGGTTTGTGCCCATTTTTTCTGATCAAATCAAAGGGCATAATATCTTTCACTTTATTCTATCTCAGCATGATTTCTAAAAAAAGAAAACCATTATTGAAAAAATATTCTAGGGTTTTTATCTATTTCCAAACTGCTTTCCCCAGAAACCCCTCACCGTTGCCTCTTTTGCAGTAGTTACTGGGCTAACTCTGCTGTGTCCCCAACACGGCCAAGACACCGTGTGGATCTGAACAATTCAGTAGCACCATTTTCACCGGCTGTGAAATCCAGGTGTGTATGTTTTCACAATATTTTTACAAGTTCACTCTGCGATCAGGTCGTACTGTCACTGCTGTATGTTTATAATGACCAGGGAGAAACTGAGTTGATGCGATGGGTGGGGACAGAAATTTGCATTGAAGAAGCATGTTGGGTGGGAGGGAGGACTCATTTTTAAAGGTATCCTTTCCCTCAATGCATTGTTTCATGCTTCAATGCCTTTTGCTTCCCTCTCCTAACTTGTATCCCTAGGGACTTTGGATAATAATTATTCAACAACAGGGGCTCCCTATCTACTTATTAAACATATAGCACACTTTTCAGGTATGAAGTACATATTTGCTATGTGTACACAGAAGAAGTAACGCCCATGTATGTCGAACATGCACCCACAGCAGCGGCAGTGGTGAGTAATGGCTCCTTCTAGGTAACAGAGCACCAGTGCCGAGGGCTGAGTTCCAAGCTTCTTCCCAACAGAGATGAGTCACCTTGACGCGTCTGTCCCAGGCAAGGGAGCCTGCAGTCAGTCTAAATACTTCTGTGATGAGGAAAAGGGTCATGCTCATAGCCAAGGAATTGGGGTACCACACAGCCTGGCTGCCTGTGGTACCCCTCTGTCTGCTTCCCTGCCTCTGCTCTCCATGCTGGCAGAGGGAACTCTCCGCCTCTGGTGGGAGTATGTGGATGAGGACACATCTGGGAGGATGCCAGGGGCTCATGTCAACAGTTCTTGTTTGGGGTGCCAGGCACTCCACCAATATAATTTCTAATCTTCATGGTAGTGCTATGAGGTAGCTATGACAATTGTGCCATTTAGGATTTTCTGATGGAAAATTACAGAGAAACCAGTTGGGACTAATTGAAGCAAAAATAAGGGCCACTATCAGCTATTGCTGCATAATAAACTGTCCCTAAATGTGATGCTGAGAACAATAAGCACTTTTATTGTTTATGGGTCTATAGGTAGCTGGGTGGGTCTTTTGGTCTTGCTGGGCTGATCTTGGCCGGGCTCAATCACACATTTCCAACCAGCAGGCTGTAGGCTGGTCCAGGATGGCTCAGCCAGGACAACTGGATTCTTCTCCACATGTTTCTTGTCCTCCAGCGGTCTAGCCCAGGCTTACTTATGGGTCTAAGAGATTGAGCAAAAATGCACAAGTCCCACTGAGACCTGTCACTTCTGCCGTGTTCTGTCATCCAAAGCAAATCACAAGACCAACCCAGATCCAAAGAGTGAAGGAATAGATTTCACCTCTTGATGGAAGTTACCATATCACAAGCCATATCACAAGCACATGGATACAGGAAGGGAAAAAGAAGTGCAGCCATATTTTGTAAATAATCTCCCACAAGGAACGTATTTGTTTGTATATCTGCAGAGTCAAAAGAGGCTGGCTGAAGGCACAGCCTAGTGCAGGCACTCAAATATTACCGCATGTCCTGGCTTGGCTCTGCTCTGCGGGCTGTTTCCTTCTCTGAAATGTGTTTCTGTCACAGTAGCAAAACAACAAAAGGGACTTCCTATTGCTCATCTCAAAGCTTTACACTTACTAAAAAGCGTCAGCATCTGTCCCTCACAGCTAGACCCTCATTGGCTGGAACTGGGTCATGGGCATGCACGTGGGCACCCCTGAACAGAAAGAACACTGGAGGCAGGGGTAAGGAAGATGCTGAGTAGCTGAGTCCCTGAGCCAAGGGTGGGATTACCTCTAAACCATGTGGGCTGAAAGAAGACGGGAAAGGGCTCCCTATAGGAAGCTGGGGATGCCAGGCAGAACGTGCAGGCTGCTGAGCAGCAAACGCCCGGCTGTCCACTACCATCATGACTCCTATCTTACAGAGGAGAAAACAGAGATGCCAAAACGTTAAGTGCCTTGAGCAAGGTGAAACACTGGACTGTAAAGCACTTCAGCCTCACCCCTGAGGCCACGCCCTGTCCAGAAGACCTAACTGCCACTCAGTCCAGAGCGAGATAAGATTCTTTAACCCAGGCTGCTTGCCAACACCCCTCCCCAACTCTGGGTCATCTCCCTGCCCTGACTTGACCTGAGGAGGCAGCAGCCAGGATGAGGAGGGGGCTAGAGATGGTGGCATTTGGGGAATGGCTGAAGACACTGGCGTGACTTGGAGAAGACTTGGGGCTGAGAGCTGCCCCCAGGATCAGAGCTCCTTCCTAGGAGAAGTCCATGCAGCTGCAAGGGGCAGGGCTGGGACCAATGGGGGCAGACCACAAGGAGACAGATACAAGAAAAACAAATGGACAGTGAGGATCCTCTCAGGGTGGAGGGGGGTAGCTAGGGAAAGGGGCTGGGACAAAGAGGAGAAAGGCAGGAAGGAGGAAGGAGGAAGAGGGGTGAGGACAGGAGGGGTATTCAGGGGCTTCTGGATGATTCCCAGGGCATCTTGTGTCTTGTATCCCTAAGACCAACTCTGACGTGGGATTCTCAGACGGTGACTTAGCCAGACAGGAATCACCCTCTCCTAATCCTCACCCCCCATACTAGGAGACACCTCCTAAATTCCAGCCCAAATGGTTTCTCTGGGGCCCCAGTGACGAGAAAGTGTAGTGGAGACTTCAGGCTTTGCCTCTGTCAGAGTGGGTTTGAATCCTTCTCTGATACTCCCCAGCTGTGTAATAGGGAACAAGCCACTTTGCTTGTCTGAGCTTCTGGTTCCTCATCTGAAAATGAGAATCAATTCCAACCTAGGGCTGTTATAGAAACCCCATGAGCTAATGTGTACCAAGCACCGCGTGGAGGGAGACCCAGCGCACCTGGAGAAATTGTGCATATGCAACCCCTCAGGGTCCTCCCCACTTCAGGCCCTGCACAGCGCCCCCCACTGACTCAGAAATAGGTTCCAGGTGCCACAGACAGGAAACCGAGGGGCCCTGAGGGGCCCCCTCCCCAGCCCTCCTCTGGCCTGCTTCTCTGTTCTTCCCCTGGCCTCCTGGTGCCCACTGACACACACATCTCTTTCACCTCCAACTGCAAGCACCCGGCAGCTGATTTAGGAGTGTGCTCAGGGCCCAGAATGTAAACCATTTCTCACCAGGAATGTGTAAACAACCCATAAAGCAAAGGATTTGGGGCCTGGTCACGTGGCCAAGCTGCCCATAAAACCAAAGCATTGATCTCTGCTCAGAGCAAGCCTCTAAGCCACGGGAATGATGGAGGGGCTGTGTGTTGGGAACCTGTAATCTCCCCCCATACATCTGAGGTGGCATGTTTGAAGGTCTAGGATGAGTTATTTATATCATTTTTGCGATGTGTACTAAAAGGGCTTTAGTCCAAACTCCTAGCAAAGGGGCTTACAGGAACCTGGCCACTTAAAATATAGGAGGGAGAAGGGGTCCCTCATGAGCCAGCGTTTTTCTGGGCAGCCATATAATCAAAGCCAGATCATCCAGCCCAGAATTCCGAGTCCGGCTGCTCAAGGACTACCTTCCCCACATCTGCCTTATCCGCGGACCACCTGACCCATTATTTACAACATCATTTTTGTTTTCGGTCACTACCGTTCTACTCAGCTTCGCTCCAAACTAGTGCCGTGAAATCATGTACTCTCTACCTTTTATGTTAGCTCTTTCACATTAAGTTTTTATCTCTTACACATTAAAATATATTCATAATGTCAAATAACAAGTGCCCACTCGTACCATGCAAGATCGTCTGGCTCTCCACTGGTGGACCGACCACACTGTGGAAGACACTGACCTAGTCACACGTGCTCCCTGGACAAACAGGGAAGCTGAGGCCCGTAGAGGAAGGGTCTTCCCTAAGGTCGCTGAGCTTTTCAGGGAGTAGAAGGGATGAATAACAACAGCTCTCTGAACTGAGCGTTTTTTACTCTGCATCAGCACAGCGCTAAGCCCTCCATGCATATTTCCCAATTCACACAACAATGAAGTAGTGTCTGTCACTATCCCAATTTTGCAGATGAGGTTGCTGAAGCCCAGAGAGGTTAAGTGGTTTGTCCAAGGCCACACAGCTAGTTAGCTCTTTATCCGGCATTTAAACTCAGGTCTGCCTGACCTTAAAGTTTGGCTCTCAGTCATTGAAGGGAAAGAGGGAGGGGAGAGAGGAACAGAATATTGTTAAAGTGCTGGCAACTTTATGTCTATTCTTTATGTTTATATCCTTCTCCGCTAACCCATTCAGTATCCTTGTCCCATAAAATCCTCACTGGAGCCTAGAGTTGCCACAAAGAACAGTGTCTCATCCCCAAGTCTTTGGACACAAAAATAGATGTTTAAACTCCAAGGCACCGTGTCATTCACAGGAGGATGGCCTTCCCCACTCACACTCCCTGAAGAGGCCTGGCTGAGCTGTGCTTGTGGCTGCTGCCTGTACTCTTTGGAAAGGTGTGTTTTGGATCAGGCAGCCTGAAGGTCAAGTGCCATGCCTCTGTCCCCTAACTAAGTAAACTGCACCAGCCACACAATCTCTCTGAGCCTCAGGGCCCCGCGTGTTCCATGGCAATAATGTTTGTGCCTACTTCATGGGAGTTTAGTGCAGGTAAAAGCACTGCTATGTGTAAAGTGCTTAGCACAGTGCCTGGGACATGACACTTAACATTTTTTAAGAAGAAAAAGGGACCACGGGGTGGTGGGGGCCATGAGGAATGACCCCTACCTCCTCCAGGCCCTGAGAGCACATCTGCACCGGCCACGCAGCGGGCGGACCGCAGTGAGAGGGCGTGGAGAGGAAGAGCGGAGGCCAGCCCCGCAGCTGGCTCCACCACCGAGAGGTTCTCGGGCCAGTCACAGGGCCTTGCTGAGCAGGGTCGCTCAGCTGCTGGCTGGAGGATCGCCTGGGCCTCAGGTTTAAATGACTGTCTTTACATTCACAGAATCAAGTCCTTGGCTTGTTAGGTGCTCTCTAAGCTCACTGAGGCCAATCCCTAATTTTATGAATTTGAGGACTCTTCATGCATGCCCATGGGCGCATACACCGAGTTCCACATGTGCTCGGGGTTTGGGGTCCTGATCTTTCTTACCCTCTCCCTGGACCACAGAAATTGATGGCCTTGCTCAACCTTGGTTTCCCCAGGTCTGAAGTGGGCACAGTCAAAAGCCTCTTTGTAAAAAAACTGTTTTGGGCATTATATGGATGAAGTGTGCAGGGTTCTTTGTATAGGGCCCAACGTAGGGCAAAGGCTTAATGTAACAACTGTTATTCCTTCTTTCTGAGGAACATATGTTTGTGGCCAGATTTAGCAAATAAGGTCACTGGGAAACGCTTGCTGGGTTCTTGAACAGAGGAAAATAAAAATGTGGATTTCACCCAAAACTTGGATGGCCAGACACTCGCTGCAAGACCGGTCACACTTTCCTTGTTCAGCTCACAGTCCTTTGAATGCTCAGTGAAGGAGCGCCTCCTGGCTCCAGGGCAGGGAGATGAAGACGCTGCCCCTCCCGAAAGCTGCCCAAACTCCCCAGCTGCACGGGGACCAGGGCGAACAGCATAGCCCGGATTGTTCATAAGGCTGTGCTATTAGGGGTGCTGGGGAAACACCCATGATTTCAACCAGCAGGGTCCGGTAAACAGGAAGGCAGCTTTGAGTTGATCCCTTAAGAATGGAAAGAATTTCCTTTAAAAAAATTTTAAAGACATCTACCCGCATCTGCGTGTCCAAATTCCACCCATTTTCAAAAGCTACTTCTTCCCAAAGGCCTCCCAGGAACACCCTTTCTCCTCTTTTGAAATCCTATAACCTTTTATCTGCCCAGTTCGTTGTCCCTTATCACCGTATCTGGTATTCATGGATTTTTGGGACTCTTTTCCTTATCTGTTTTCTGTGTTTTTTTTTTTTTTTTAAGAAAACTCTCTGTGGGCCTTTCTTGCATGCAGTGAGGACTCAATTACTGATGTGAACTGAATAGACAGGTGCAGTTGTAATGGGCAAATCAGGGCACTGGGACCAGCGGTGGTGCGGTGGGTCACTGCGATCGAGTTTCCCGCCTGCACCTGCTCTGGTCTCAGGCCCCACTGGGGAGCAGCTCGGGTTCTACAGTAACAAAGAAGGTGCTGAGCCTCATCTCCCACTCAGCCCCGGACCTTCTCCACACCCTGCCTTGCCATGATGGTCAGAGCATCCCAGGGCCTCAGCATTCCCTGGGTGAACCTACAGAACACATGGCCTTTGGGGTAGCCATGAGGCCCCAGGAGGCAGGCTCTGGCCTCTGAGTAACTGCTTTCTGGCTGAGTTACTTGGGAGTGAAAGGGATTGAAGGGCACATCCTTCCTTGTTTGGGCATGTCCCATGTTCCTTCATGTCAACCTCACAACAATGGGAAATGGCTGGAATCACGTTGCCTTGTTTAGGAGTTCAAGATCACCCAATTAATAACCCTGGGAACCTCGATGTTTCCCTTGCTGTCACCACCCCAAAAATCAGCCCCTCCCCGTCCTTTCTCTCCACGCCCACTGCCCCCTCCCTGGCCTGAGCCACCATCTCCTCCTGGCTGTATGAACTCCACAGCCTCCCCTGATCTCTGTGCCACCAGCCTGTCCTCAAGATGGTAGCCAGTGACTTTTTAAAAAAATCTTTTAAACTTAATTTCTTCACACATATACTCACATAATACATCCATACACACATACATGCAATTTGACATAAATACATACAAATGATCAGAAATACACTTTACTTATCAGTACAGTTGTCTTTCTTTTTTGGCTGGTTCCCCATTTTCCATCTCCTGCCCTCACTAAGCGCCCCATACTCCATGCTGACAACCTAGGGAGTCTGTTCCCATTCAGTCCTGTGCACATATCTGTATTCACATTTGTCTATTTGTCATTGTTTCTTTTTTACAAAGTGGGACCACATTTCAGTGCTTCTCCCCTTGCCTCCTTCACCCTACATCCCATCATAACATCTTTCCACGGTGGCTTAGTACAGTGCTCATCCCCTCTTGTTAATGGCTGCCCAATATTCCAACGTGTGACATGTCAGTTTCCTCAGTTGTCACCGTGTCGATGGCCATTTTCTGCTTCCAGTTTTTCACCACAGGGATCGCTGCTGCCGTGAGTGAGTGGTAGGGTTCTTAGGAGGAATAGAAGCTGATGCTGATGGGGCTGGAGGCTCAGTTTCTAGGATGAAAGCCCCAAACCACACCGCGGTGTAGCCTAATGAGTTCGCCAACTTGTGGTCCCACCAAGCCCCCCTTCTGCTCTGTCCTGTGCTACTTCCACACCTGAAATTCCACCTTGCAGCCCCTGGTCTGTAGTCACCAGCTCTCAACTCTCTGCTTGCCCCCATGCCAGCCAAAACAGGGAAAGTCTCACACACTGCATCCGATTCGCAGAGCCCAGTGGGATGGCCATGTCCTAGCTGCAAACTTGAGTTTGAGATTCCTAAACTGGGGAGGTGCGCTCCAACACAAGTATTTCCCTAACTTTAGAGAAAGGCTATTTAAAAGATGACAACTATGAATAGACATACCTACTTCATTTTCTTTTTAAAAAGTGACTTTAGAGAGAGGGGAAGGAAGGGAGAGAGAGAGAGGGAGAGAAACATTGATTGGATGCCTCTTGCATACACCCTGACCGGCGACGAACCTACAACCCAAGCACATGCCCCGACTGGAAACTGAACCTGTGATCTTTCAATTTACAGGACGATGCTCCAACCAATGAGCCACACCAGCCAGGGCGAGTATCTTTTTCATAAGCTTGCTGGCCATTCAGTTTGCTCAGTTATGGCTGTCTAAGCATTGCCTTTGCCCATTCTCCTATCGGGAAGCTGCATACTGGATATCTTCCAGCTGCCCCTCCAGATCCACGCTCCGCCTTTCTCTGCCAGCTCTTGCCCCTTATACTGTGCTGACTGGAGCAAGTTCCCAGGCCTCAGGTTGGGTTTGGCTAAGGGGAGGTACAGCTGGAAGCCTCTGGGCAGGAGGAAGAGAGGTGGGGGTATTTATTCCCAAGCCCTTTGCGTTCTCCCCCTGGGCACCATGGGTCCTAGGTACTGGCCATTGTGCACCTCCCCAGGTGCATCTCCTGAACCCTTCGAGAATAGTTCTCTGCAGAGTCCCTTCATTACATCTCCTTAAACTGCCCACCTGGGTCACTCACCTCCTGCCAGGACCTTGCTGACACAGGATAGGAATTCTTTATCCACAGTGTCACAGTTCCTTTTTCCAAGCTCTTTTTCCCCACCAATGACTTTGGTTTTAGTAATTTTGCCATACTAAAGATTTACAGATATATGGGTTTGTTTAGTGTTTAAATGTCTCTCTTTTCTTTTATAGCTTCTTAGTTTTCAGCCTTGAAATGACAAGGTTTTCTCTGCCTCCAGATTCCAAGTTGGTGAACTTTTTCTGTACAAGGCCAAATAGCGCACATTCCAGATTTGGGGGTGTGGGGCCTCTGTTGGGACAGTTCCACGTGGCTGTTGGGGTGAGGATGCAGCCGAAGACACTATGTCAACAAACGTGCTCCAGTGAAACATTATTTACAAAACAGGCAGCCAGTCCTCTCCTAGGTACCTACGCAGGAGAAATGAAAGCACATTTCCATGTGGCCCCCCTTCCCTGAAGGAGAGACAGTCCAAGACCCTGAGACTGGAGACCACAAGTAGCAGTGAACCCTGTACGCACTGCGTTTTCTCCTGTACACGCACAGCTATGATAAAGTTCAACTAGGCACAGTGAGCAATGAACAGCAATGACTAACAATAAAGTGGAGTAATGATAACAATATCCTGTAATAAAAGCTCTGTGAGTGTGGTCTCTCTCTCTCTCGCAAAATATCTCATTGTGCTCCACTCACCTCTGCACTGAGAGGCAGTGCTCGGTGGTCTCTCTTGGGTGTCTCCGAATTGCCAGCATCCCTGTGTCTGTGCTTTGGCACCATTGTGATGGAGAATAAGGGTTGTGTGGGCACAAGCACTGCCAAACCCTGGCAGCTGACCAGAAAACCAAGGTGGCTACTGAGTGAGTGGTGAGCGGGGAGCAGCTGTGGGGAGACAGTGGATAAAGGCGGAGTTCGTACGAGATGGCATGAGGTTGAGAATGGCCCACAATTTAAAACGTATGAATTGTTTATTTCTAGAATTTTAAAAAAGATTTTATTTATTTATTTTTAGAGAGATGGGGAAGGGAGGGAGAAAGAGAGGGAGTGAAACATCAATGTATGGCTGCCTCTAGCACACTCCATACTGGGGACCTGGCCTGCAACCCAGGCATGTGTCCTGACTGGGAATCAAACTGGTGATGCTTTGGTTCGCAGGCCAGGGCTCAATCCACTGATCTACACCAGCCAGGGCTATTTCTAGAATTTTTTATTTTATATTTTTTGGACCTTGATTGACAACGGGGAACCACAGAAAGTGAAACCGTGAATAAGGTGGAGGGGTGGGGGCTGGGAGGAGGCCTGCATTGTTCATCTCCGAAAGGAATGAGGCGCTGATGCGTGCTACATCACGTTGAACCTGGAAGCACTCTGCTGCGTGAGAGGAGCCGACACAAAAGGTCATACACTGTGTCACCCACTCCAGTGGAATGTCCCGTGTAGGCAACTCCACATCGACAGAAAGCAGGTGGGTGGCAGCTCAGGGCTGGGGAGGGGCAGGGATAAGGGGCTCGGTGGCTGAAGAGTACATTTCTTTTTCTGAGGCTATGAAAATGTTCTAAAATTAACTTTGGTGCTTGTTGCACATATGACTACATTATGAATGTATTATACTAAAACCTGTATGTTTTAGTAGATGCGTGAATTATATGGTAGGGAAATTATATCTCAAAAAAGTTGTTATTTGAAAAATAAAAAGACAGCCGGCCGGATCTGGCCCATGGGCGGTAGCGTGCCGATCCTCGGTCTGCTTCCCACATGCAGCCTCCTAGAACCTCTCACAATATTTTGTACCTGTGTTAGTTTAATGTCACATTCAAATTTTTGATCCATCTGCAATTTGGTATTGGATGGTATGAACTGGGCATTCATTTTTATTTATTCCCGAGGGCCACATTATTGGGCCTGCACCATTTCTGAAATAAACTACCCATTTTTCCCAAGACGAGGTATCCCTTTTGTCAAACATTCACATTTATAACCTGGGATCTAATTCTGGAGTATTTATCGTGTTCCATGAATCTATTTGTCTATGCCTTTCCCAATACCACATGATCTGATTTTAGTGACTTTACTGTATGTTCTGGTTTCTGTAAAGGAAGTCCCCCCTCGTGTTCTTTTCTTTCACACTTGACTTGCAGCCAGTGAGCTTATCGAAATGGATATCACTGCTTGCTTAAAAGCCTTTTAATGGATTCTCACTGCTCTCACCATGATGGCCCACATCCTGATGGCCTTGAACGCTGCATGCGTGGCCCTGCCAGCTCTCCAGCTTCACTTGGCCAAGGACACTTCACCTGGGACTCTATACTTCAGGCATGCTGAAGTCACTCAAACGCTCCTGCCCCCTCCTGCCCCAGGACCCTTGCACGGGCTGTGTCCTCTGCCTGGAATGCTTTCCCTTTCCTATTGTCTAATGAACTCCTCCTCCTCTTCAGCCTCAGCCTGCTCATCACTCCTGGGGGAAGCCTATGCTGACCCTTCCTGACCAGAGCAAACCCACTTCCCCACATCGCACACCTGTGCTGTGTTTTATTGACTGCATCGGTAATCTCACATTTATTTGTACAACTTTTTGACTAACGCCTGCCTCCTCCAGCTCCCTATTTCCTTCCCTGTATTTAGCACTGTGTGCCACTCAAAAAATGTTGAAGAAGTGAATAAACAGACATCAAACTCAGGCACCTGTCTGCCCAACTCCCAAATCTACCCTCTCCCTTTTGTCATTCCGTGTGTTGCTGTGGAGGAAGCCCTGGCTGGGACATTAGGAGGCCTGGGTTCCGACTGAGGCAATGCTTTAAATCTGCTTGCTTGCAAAGTGCTTTCCCACGCCCTGCCTCTGATCTCTTGATCCTCACAGCCACCGTGGAAGGTAAGTGGTGTGGGGGTACACTTCCCCTTCACTTTGCAGCTGAGAAACCTGAGGCCAGGGGAGCAGTGACTTGTCCAGGGTTACACGGTCAATTAGAGGCACAACCAGGAGCCCTGCTCTCCTGGCCCCCAAGTAAGTGCTCATCTGAGCCTTTCCTGAGCTGGCCCTCAGTTTCCCCACTTGTAAAATGGGGAAGGGGGTTGACAGGATGGTGTCAACAGTGTCACAAACCTCAGACACCCAAGATGTTGTCAAATATGGGCTCCACCTGTGTTATCATTGACTTAAATTTTTTATTTAAAGAACCTAAAAACATGTAATCGCCTTTATTTTAAAACTTACTTCTCTAAGAGAAACGTACAAAAGTAACAAAAATGATTGCTTCTGTCTCTTCATTGTTACCACGGGCTGCATTTTGTCTGAGACGCCTGTTAGCTTGTACCCGCTGGAGTTAGAATGCCGCGCATCTGGGAGCTAAAACCCTCCATCCCTGCAGCGGCTGAGACTCCGGACTTCAGGAAATGGGTCTGCGGGGGCTGCTTGAACACAGGCACCCCCTCTCCCGCCCATGAAGCTTCCACTGGTTTAGTCAATCAACACAGACCCGATTCAGGCCACGTGTGACAGCACCGGGCCAGGTGCCCCCTGTCCCCAGGAGGTGATGGGGGTGCAGCTGTGTGCTGACTGACTGCGTGCCTGTGTCACAGCATGTGTGCCCACACATGTGTCAAGGTCAGTGTGTGTCTGTGTATCTGTCCGCGTGAGAGTTTATGGGATTTACCAGGGTGGGCCCCCTTCTCTCGGCTCCACCACGGCCCTCCCTGCCCCAGCCTGCGGTCAGCCCCTGTGACGGCCCCCAGCGGGGTCTGCTTTCTCTCAGGGCCAGGGCTGTGGAGTGAGGGAGACGGGGGAGCCACCCAGGTGGGTACTTCAGAACCACCTGATCTCTTGGAGGTCAGTAAACGAAGTGGGCCCCTTAGGAGTCCTCCCTGGGGACTCTGCCACCCTGGACCTAGAGTTCTGGAATGCTCCTAGTCTTGCCCTCTCAGCCCGTCCGCCTGGGGAGACAGGCCCCAGCTGGACGAGGGCCTGCCGGAGACCCTGAGTGTGTAAGTGGCAGAGCCTCAGGAGTTTCCCGACCCTCTGCACATGCTCCATGCCTCACAGGGTGCCAGCCAAGCACTGGCAGCTGCAAAGATGACTCGACACAAGGAGAAAACAAGTGCTTCGACGTAATTCAGATAAATGCCGATGTGCGCAGAGCACTCCCTGAGTGTCAGGCATTGTTTGAGGCACTTTCAGTACATTAACACATTTAGCTCCTCTAACAATTTTATGAGGTAAATAGAGAATACAACTATTACCATCCCGTCTTCCAGATGAGGCACAGAGAGGTTCCCTGACCTGACGAGCATCACAGAGCTGCTAAGTTGGCTCTGTGGCCAACCCTCTTTGCCTCTGCATTAAGCAGGGGAAGGGAGAAGGTGGAGAGGCCTGGGGACAGAGACCCCTTTCTTCACGTGCCTCTGAGCCGCGAAGGGCTGGCGCCTTCTGTCCCTCTACAGCAGGTTCTGAAGCCTAAGGTACTGCTCCCAGCTTTGCCTCTGCTGCCCTGGCGTCCCTTCTCAGGGGAGAGACCAACCTGACATAGGAAGGGCTACGTACGTGCTTGAGATCACATAGCTGTCCTCTGGTCCCCTCACCATCGGCCAAGTGCTATGCTGAGCACCTTACCTGCTGTGTTTCCCTCACAACAATCTTCTAAGTAGGAACCACTATTCACCCATTTTATAGCTCAGGAAACAGAGGCTCAGAGAGGTTAAGTAACTTGCCCTTGGGCACACAGCTAGAAGTGGCTGAAGTAGCACTTGAACCAGTCTGCCTGACCTGAAGCTTATGATCTCAACCACCAGGCTTTCCTGCCTCACTTGTCCCCGCACCTCATAACTACATGCAGGGAGGGCAAGGCACAGACACTGTCCCACCTCACGGAGGAGGAACAGGTAACTGGCCTGCAGATGCATAGCTGGTGAACACAGGAGCCAGGACTGAGGGCTCCAGGCCCCTCAGGCTCCCTTATAAGTAGGAACCACTTCTCTTTGTTCCTTCAGGAATATTCCAGAAAAGGCCTAGTTCTATGGTTGTCTGCAGTCAGCAGTCCAAAGCAATTGCTCACTTATTCTCCTACTGCCACTTCCCCACAAGCCCATGAAGGTCAGAGCATGCTCTCTTTTATAGGTGGGCAATAAGAGGCCCAGAGAGGTACACGGACTCACTCAAGGCCTTGAACTAGGGTCTTTGACTCTGAGTTCAGCAAAGGAGGGCCCTCAGAAGAGGTCCTGCAGAGGCAGGCTCCAGCTGACTGGTTTCTCTGCTCTGGCCAGAGGGGCGGGGGGAACTCATCCCCTTATCAAGCCAGTTACTACCCTGCTATATAACCTTGGTGCTCGCTGGGGCCTGTGGGAATGCTCTCAGGGACTGGAGCCATTGGTGTCCAGATGAGGGGCTGAGGGGTGGGCAGGGAAGTGGGGGCAAGCTTAAGCTCACCATTCCCCTAAAAGCTGTTTGCTTTCTTAAAAATCCGTGGACGCAGACACGTTTCTCGAGCCTTCCAGGACAAGATGGAAGGTTTCTGCTGCTATCATGCAGAGCTGGCCGAGACGCTGGCCATAGTAACAGAAATGGCATTTAAAAAACACCCTGCCTCCAGGAAGCAGTCGCACAGGTCTGAGTGAATGCAGGTAGGGGCTGCTTCCCGCTGACGCACTAGAGGTGGCAGTGCAGGTAAGAGCTGAGCAACGGAGCTTGGGGAATGTTTCCCAGAGTCCTCCACCGAGTTCAGGGAAGGCCCCGAGGAGCTGGCCTTGATGGGACAAAGGTAGAGGCCATCCGAAGCTGGATGTTGAAAGGGACAGAGTCAGAAGGCGGTAATGACAGTCCCATAATTGCCACCATGGGTTTAGTGTGGCCAGCATTCCCAGAGCTGCAAAAAAGTGGCTGAACCCCCTTCGTGGCTAAGTGTGCCACAGTCACAGGCTGGGGTTTAAGTCCCAGTGTCACGGCTTCCTAGCTGTGTGACCCTGGGCAGCAGGGCTGAACTAGGGCGAGGCACCCAGGATACAAAATTTAAGGAGGCACACTTCTGAGACTGAGTGTCCCCTAAGTTTTTGCACCTGGGGCGCCTCTCTTGTCTCACCCTGGATCCAGCTGCATTGGGTAGGTCACTTTCCCTTTCTGAACTCCAGTTCCATCACCCCAATGGTGGGGGTGAGGGCAATGGCTTCGACCTCAGTGGTTGTAAGGAGGAAATGAGGAGGCAGAGAAAGTGGTCAGCGCAGGGCCGGTGCCCAGTGAGCGCTGACAATGCCAGCCGCTGCTCGGGTCAGGGTGAGGCATGCTGCAGACACCGTGTATAATGAAACTCTAATCCCCAGGGTGAAGGAGGTGGTTAGGTCATGAGGGGGAGGCTGTGCTGAACAGGAAGAGTAGGACTAGGGCCCTTAACAGTGAGCCCTGTCACGTGAGGGTGCAAAGGCCACCATCCGAAACTGTGAAGGGGGCTCTCACCAGAGCCTGACCTTGAGGCACCCTGAACTCGGACTCCTGGTCTCCCAAACTGTGAGGAACGAATTTCTGTTCCCTGTAAGCCACCCACTCTGAGGCACTTGTTAGAGAAACCCAAACAGAACAGACTAAGACAGAGGCACACTCAACCCCTGACCTCATGGTGCTGCCAGTTGAGGCAGGAGGACACTGGGCATGGACTATGCCATGAAATGGGGGGCGGGGGGGGGGCAGAGAAAATACCAGTAAGATGAGAAGTAAGGTGAGAAAAAGAAAAATCCCATTCTCCAAATATGGTTGCTTAGAACCAAGAAAGGTGTTCTTGCTCTAAAAGTGACCAAAACCAGGACAGGACTCTGTTCTCTCACGCTAGTTTGTTTAATCCTCAGAACTGTTACTGCCATTAGACAAGTGAAGAAATTGAGGCTCAGAGAGGCGAAGTGGTTTGTTTACCTAAGGTCACACGGCTTGGACGTGGCAGAGCCAGGACTCAAACGCAGGACTGTCTGATTCTCCCCTCCTACAGCTGTACTCTGTGGCTAGCTGGAGGTGTGACCTCAGGGAAGTCACACTTCCCTTTCAAGCCTCAGTTTCCCTACCCACCAAGGTAGAGGATGAAGCTCACATGAAGTCATGGATATGGGAGTGCTTGGAGTATTGCAAGCTACTGTCTGTGGCTGAAGGATTGTTAGTGTAGGGGATGCAGGAAGACCATGGGCTCCTCATCTGGGATGAGGATTCTGTGGGCCCTCTTCTCAACCCCCCACCTGGATCTTCCTTTGAGTCAGGCTCTGAGTCTCCCCAGGCCTTTCTTGCATCTGCCTTGCCCTTAGGAGCAGAATCTCACCAGCACTGTGGATACCACCTCCATAAGAGAAAAGTGTTGTTGGCCCCCATTTAACAAATAAGGAAATGGAGGCACAGTAAGGTAAGTCATTTGCCCGGGGTACAGTTTGTGGCTGAGGGGGAACCTGAAAGCAGACAGTTCCTGGACACCCCCTGGGCAACCCCAAAGTAGTTTCCAAGTGGGTGGGGCAGCACACGCCAGCACTTGAAGAATGGGGGCAAGGTACTGCTTTACCCTTGGGGCAGGTGGGGGAAGAGAGGCCTCACCAGCCTTCCGGGCTCCTTTCGCCCCACCCCCTCTCAGGGGCCAGAGATTTCTGGGTTGTCAGCCCCTCCCCAACCATGCAAATGCCCCAGGCCCTTTCAGGCTTCATTCTCCTAGCACTTGTGAATGACTTCAATTCCCCCCACCCCACCCCCACCTTAACAGCTTTATCATGGGAGAGGAGAAGCGTCTGGAGCAGAAGGTGCTGAAACTGGACCCTAATCTAGCCAAGCTGGCACCCTCATTTTTTATTTTTTATTTTTTTTAAGAAATCTTTTTGAAAATTTTATTTATTTATCTTTACAGGGGAAGGGAAGGGGGGGAGAGAGAGAGAGAGAGAGAGAAACATCAATGTATGGTTGCGTCCCTTGCGTCCCTTGCGTCCCTTGCGTCCCTTGCGTCCCTTGCGTCCCTTGCGTCCCTTGCCGGGAACTGGCCTGCAACCCAGGCATGTGCCCTGACTGGGAATCCAACCGAGATCCTTTGGTTCACAGGCCCGTGCTCAATCCACTGAGCTACACCAGCCAGGGCCTCATTTTTTAAATTGTTGGAACCCAGTAAGATGTTCCAAGTCTCTTAGTAAATCAGGGGCAAAACCTGGTCTCCTGAGTTTCAGATGCAACAACCTGACCCTCCCCTGCTTTGTGCTGTGACCTTCAGGTAGCAAGAGCCTTCACTATCAGCAGACGTGAGGCACCGAAAAATACTTGTCTCGATATGAATGAATAAGTGAATATTTGTCCTTCTTCTAGAAGGAACATGAGGGTGCTGGCCCCTCTAAGGGACCCCACCTGGAGAGGCAAGGTCCAGCCCCTCTAAAACCATCCCTCCTTCCCTTGGAATGAATCCATCCTGGGTCCCCCTCCTTTAGACACTTGGTTGTGTGCCACCTAGAGGGAGTGGGGAGCCAGCACCCTCATCCCCTGGGGACGGGGGCGAGGGGAGTGGTGCCTACCCTACCACTTCTAAGATCCAACCTACCTACCCCCGTGCAGTCTCTTACCTGATGTCAGGAGGGTTCTAGCCAAGCTCAGCTTCAAAAGACATCTAGTGAAAGTAGAATATGTTACATACACTCACATCTCAGTATTTCCTACTCCGTTTCCTTACTTTTAAAAGATGCAGATGGAAGAAACAACATCCCTTCTGTGGTCTTCCTGCCAGAGATGCATAACCTGAATCTAATCATCAGGCAAGACGGAGTGAAGGGACATGCTAAAAAAGAACTGTCATCTTCAAAAGTGTCAAGGTCATGCAAATCAGAGAAAGTCTCAAGGATCATTCCAGGCTGAGGGAGACCAAGAAGATGTAACAAGTAAAGGCCATATGTCTCTGACCCAGCGCAGAATCTCGAAGGGGTCTTAGGTGCCTGTGGCAGGAAAGCATCAATGTTAATTTTCTGAGGGTGAAGGCTGTATTAAGGTTTGTAGGAGACTGTCCATGTGTGTTGGAAATAAACACAAAAGTGTTCGGGTGGGCCCTTGCTGGTGTGGCTCAGTTGGTTGGAGAGACATCCTGTACACCAAAAGGTTGAGGGTTCAATCCCCGGTCAAGGCACATACAATAATCAACCAATGAATGCATAAATAAGTGGAACAACAAATCAGTGTCTCTCTCTCTGTCCTTTCCTCTCTCTAAAATCAATAAATAAAACAATAAATCAAATGAATTTATTACAGCAAAAAAATATGCAGACAGTAATGCCTCCTTGAGATTGCAATGGAGGCGAAGTGAAAATCTGAGTGCTGTACCCCACTTACTTCGCACATGCTCTGTGAAGCAGGCATCAACAGCCCCACTTTTCAGATGGGGAAACTGAGGTTCACAGGGTTGAAGTGACTCAGCCAAGGTGGCTGAATGGCAGCTCTTGGACTCACTGCCTCACCGTGCCACTGTCCCTCCAGCCGCCCTCAGCCCAGTGCCCTACTGTCTGTCTTCTGAGATCAACTCCCCTCATGGTCAGTCATCCATTCACTGAAGAAATATCTGTCCAGAGCCTTCCATGTGGCAAGCATCGTGCAGATGCTTGATGGGGGTGGGCTGAAGTATAAAACAGGTGCTGTCCCTGCCCTGTGCAGCCTCCAATTGAATGATTGAATGGTGAGATCAGAGAAATGCACACACACCATCCCAGATTTGATAGGGGCCATCAAGGAGGAACGGCAGGGTGGTCAGGGAGGCCTCTGGGGCGGACAGGAGCAGGGTAGACAGAGCTGGGAAAGGCACGAGGTTGCTTGCTTGCGGGGCTGGAGGAAAACCAGTCTGCTAGTGGACGGAGGTGCTGTCAGCTGAGGCCCCAGCCAGAGACTGGCAGGGTCAGGATCCCATGGGGCCTTGGAGGTCATTTTCAAGGAATCTCATCTTTGCTCAACTGCAAAGGAAGGAAGCCACAGGAGGGCTGGGACAGGAGAGAGCTGATGAAGTTTACGTGTTTAAAGGATCCCTCTGGTGCTGCTGGGGAAGATCAGAGGGGGCAAGAGTGGAAGCAGATGGGTCCTTATCTCTCCCTCCCAGTTTTCGGGTAGAGTCCTGTTTTATCTTGCTTTATAGAGAGCTCCTTGAGGCCAGGAAGGGTGTCTGTCTTGAAGGTCACGGAGCCTAGGCTGAAGTTCCCAGGCCTGGCTGGGGGTGTGGCCTTCTGGCCTATGCTCTGTCCCCGGGGACAGTCCGGGACACACTCTGCTCTCGGCTCCCTGGGGCTCTGCGGCCCCAGCTCTGGCGGAGTGTTTGACAGAGGAGTACACGTGTTCTCCAAACAGACCTTGATTCATGTTTCCAGGAGGAACTTGCAAACAGACTTCTGCTGGCTGCATCCATCAGGGGAGAGATGGGCTCTGTAAACAAAGGCCCACAGGCTGTCTCCATCCTCCAGGCAGACACCTCTTCCCACAGGTCCCTGGCAGCCCCTTGCCCCACCCTGGCCATTGGGCCGTGCTCTGTGCCCAGACCTTCTCCAGAGCCTCAAAGACACACGGTCCCCCACCCCACTTTATAGGTAAGAAAACAGAGGCTCAGAGATGTTAAGTCAGTTGCCCAAGGTCACACAGCCAACCCAGCACTATTACTGTATTTTCCTACTATACTGTTAATGAAATAACAGTTCAGTTACATTTAGTTTTGAGGACTCACTATGTGCCAAGCACTATTCTAAGTACTTTATGTAGATGAACTCATTTAATCCCCACAACAAGCCTATAAGATAAGGCCCTTATTTTCCCATTTTTCACATACTGAAGCCAAGGCACAGAGAGGGAGGGCAGATGATTGCCTCAAGTCCTGCCCAGAGTCAGCGGGAAGGCAGGATCTGACCCCAGGCAGGGTAAGCCCAGGGCCCCTCTGCCTCAGCACTCCCCTATGCCCCACCCTGCCCTCCTGGCCTCCTGGGAGCAAAGAGCAGGCCCATTCCTCTCCCTCACTTTGTCTCTGTGTGAGAAGTAGAGAAACTGAGGCCCCAAGGAGAGAAGGGACTATGACCCAGGCCCCAGCTTCCAGGCAGATTGGGTCCTGGAAGGGGCCTGGGGGCTGTCCTTTTCAGAGGCCTGGAAAAGGAGATGGGACCCGGTTCCCCCTCCCCCCACAGCAATGCCACTGCCTTGCTGCTGTGTGCCTGTGACAAGTCACATCCCCTCTCTGAGCCTCAGTTGCCCCGTCTGCTCAATGGGAAGGACAACTCCAGCCCTTGCCTGCATTATAAAGTCTGCTCTAAAACCCTGTGAGTGGAGGGCTGGTGGGATATCCCGCTGCCAGGCCTGGATTCCTGCGAAGTGAGTGGAATGTCCAAGCAGCATCGTTCTAGGGTTGAAAGCCCCATGGGGTAGGACTGGGCTGGGCCTCCTCCACTGTGAGACCCCCCACCTTGGGCTCCATTCCAAACTGCCAGACACAGGCCTGAGAGGAGGGCCCCCCTCCAGGCAGGGGTGACCAGGAGCCAGCCAGCTGGCCATTTGTCCACAGATGGGTGTGCAGATAACAGACGTCTGGAGATAAGGCAGGGGCTGCTCTCAGCCTAGTGGAGGGCCAGGCCAGCTTTGGTGGGGAGGGGGTGGGGAGGTAGGAAACTGAGGGTGACTCCGACAGAGAGGGATGGGGGGGCTGGTAGCACACTCCTTCTGCCACCCCATAGGGCAGAGCTAGTGACCTCCCTTCTTCTGGACCTGCCCCCACCTCCCCCAAAACAAATCAGACTAAAGCAAGCAAGCAAACAGAACGTACTTTTATCAGAAGTGCTGTGTAAGTTGGGTCCAGCCCTGGACTAGCACTGGACGCGGTCTCTCCCCATCACTGGCATGCTGGGCAGCTGCATCGAGTTGCTGCCTGGCCTGACTCTCAGTTTCCTCATCCGGGCAGGGAGCGTGCGGATGCCCTTCCCTCCATCCCCGCAAATGCAAAGGACACCCATAACAACAAACAGCGAACTCTGTGCTAATGCTGTGAAGTAGGTACAACATGTTCTAAGCCCTAGTTTACAGATAAAGAAACTGAGGTTCGAAGGGGGTAGGTCATACAGCTACTAAGTGGCTCAAATGTAGGCAACCTGATTTTAGTGGTGGCCTCCTCACTTAGTGCGAATTTCATCAAAGGAACAAAGCAAAGGGCAATTAGGACCCATCTCGGTTATAAAAATACATTTATGTTTCTATGTTCATTGACATTTTTTGAAAATGTACATGCAAATATTACCCTGTTAACATCTGGAATGGGGTTTCTCCACCCCGGCACTATCACCACAGGCCGGCTCATTCTTTGTGGTGGGGGCTGTCCTGTGCATCGTAGGAAGTTGAGCAGCATCCCTGGCCTTGGTCCATTTAGATGCCAGTTCAGCACTGCCAGGCTGTGACGGTGTCTCCAGACATTCCCAAATGCCTATCCCTCCCCCAACCCCGGTGAAAACCACTGAATTAGAGGACCTTAGAAGAGGGACATTCGCTTT